>JAABKJ010075445.1:63721598-63795114 GCA_011634705.1 Andricus grossulariae | reverse complement strand
GTTTTCAGTTTAAAAAATCACTTTTTAACCATCAAAAATAAGATTTTTCAACTAAAGTTGTGAATCTTCAACCAAAATGTTTAATTTTGAACCAAGAAATATGAATTTTTAACGAAAAATGAAATAATTTATATTTCAAAATGTAAATATTTCAATTTAAAAGAAAAAAATTTCAACTAAATACATCAATTTTCAACCAAATAGAAGAATTTTCTATCTAATTGTTGAATTTTCAAAAAAAAAAATATATATTCGGATTTTCTTATTGGGTTTTATTAATTCAGTTTACATTTATGTGCAAAAATGAGAAAACTGGAGAAGACTAGGTCTGCGATAAATAAATATAAATTTTGATATGCTCAATAATAGCATTTTAAATAAACATTTTAGTTTATTTTAAAACCTGAGAAATGTCATGTTAATATTTTGACACTATTTTTCAAATTTGTGTTATTATTTACAATATTTTTAATATTTATATATTTTTCAAGGGTTTAAAAAAAGTCAAACTCAATATTAATTCTAAATATAAATTTGAAATTAAATAATTTAAAGGATTGCTTGACATAATTTGTTGCAAAATTTACTTTGGCACGAATTTAGTAGCTGAAAACAATTTGTCATCTAACTCAGTGTGGGGCATCGCACGTTTCGGCCGAATGAAATTCAATGAATGAAACTCACACCTTCTCTTCTGATTTTCTAAATCTGTCTCTGTTACTCAGTTTTCTTTGCTCTCATATTATTCTGTATTTAAATGTTTTTCAATTCGTGCCAAATTTTCTTAGACCTTCAAAAACTGGCACCTATAACGGGTTAACGTTTTTTGCAAAAATGTTCACCTTTTTATGTTATCATATTTTTATAAAAATTATAAAAACCTATTTTAGACCCCACACTCTTTCCCCTATTCCCCCTTTTTTTGCCTTTTTTAAATAATTCCTCTTTTTCCCTGTTTTCAAGAAACTTATATTTTTGGTTCAGAATTTATATCTTTTGGTTGAAAATTCACCGGGAGAAAAATATTACACCGGGAGATTTTCCGTATTTCATAATCCTTGCGTTTTGTAAGTTTTTAATAAAAATGATTTTTTTTCTAGAGAGAAATCACATTTTTTTATTAAAAAAATTTTCCCAATATTTTTGAATGTCACGTGATACTACATTATATGATATTTATCATTAATATATTTATCGTCTTTAAAATGTCTAGAATTTTAATTTAAAATTATGGTTTTGAATGCACGATTCTAAAAGTTGAATCTTTGAGTCCTTGAAACTAAAGTTTTTTCTTAAATTAATTTTTAGATTAATTTTTGTAAATATGGAATTTTAAATTTCACAATATTTTTATTTCAAAGTCAAATGTTCAAAATGTCAGGACAATTTCGCAATTAAGTATTTCAACATTTCATATTAAAAGCCTTGATAATCAATTTTGAATTTAATAATGTTAAATGTAAATATAAAGCAATTTCGAATTAAAAAGCTTAAAATTGTACGATTCCAAAAATTTGATTCATATTACAGCAATCTTTTTTTTTATTATTTTATTTTTATTTTTAATGTAATATCTTAAAATTGTCCGATTTTTAGTTAAAGATTTAAATGAATAAATAATTTTAAATTGAAAAATATTTCATTGGAAAATTTCAAGAATGTACAATAATTATAAAGGAAGATTTGATATTTAAAAATTGAAAACTGACTTTAAAATAAAACAAGATAAAAATTAAACTTTCTGAAATTGATACATCAGCAATTGAATAATTTCGGTAATTTTAAATGGTTACAAATTTAGAGCTCTGAATTTTCATATTGAACGCTAAATATTTTATTTTTCCTTTCATAGGTTTTAATTTCGCAATTTAAATTTAATTGTTTGGATTTTGGAAAATATAATTAGGAATTTAAAAGTTATTAATTTTTCAACGATTTAAATTTACATAGAATAATTTTAATTTTAAAGCATTTGAGTATAAAAAAGTGTTACTATCAAAATTTTTGGTAATTAAAATTTTTTTCAGAGTAGAAATTATTTAATTTTTAGTGTTTCCCATTTAAAATTAATATCTATTTTTAACGTTTTTTTTAAATAACTCAACTCATTTTTTGATTTTAGAAAAATTTGTCTCATCAGCTTTAATGTTAAATTATAATGTTATTATGTAATAACAATTTAAGACTTCGAAAGATTCAATTTAGTTTTAACTTTTAAATTGTCAAATTTTAATTGCTCTGAATTAAAAATAATTATTCACATTCAAAAGTTTGTAATTTTTTAATTTTGAACCCTTTTAATTATAAATAATACAATTTCAATTCCTCTGAATTTTAAATTCTCTATTTTCGAAAAGTCAAATCTTAAAATATTCAATTTTCAACGTTTTGACATTGTATTATTTTCGAAATATTTATCCGAAATAATTCAATTTCGTGATTCTGCAATTTTAAAAAATGTTTAATTTTTAGCGCATCGACTTAAAAATTAGACAATATTATTCCACTCCTTTTTATAATTAAATAGTCCAAAATCGTTATATATATATATATATATATATATAAAGTTATTTTACAACGAATCGGTTGAATTTTCAACAAAATAGTTAAATTTTCAGTTAAAAACAAAATTAACAAAAAAAAAGTTTTTAAAATAAAATTATAGATCTTCAACCAAAAAAAAAAAAGAATTTTTAAGAAATTAGTTCCACTTTCAACCAAGGAGTTGAATTTCTAAACTAAAAAGATGAATTTTCAAGGAAAAATGTAATACTTGATATTTAAAAAAAAAACAGATTTTAATTTAAAATAAAAAAACAGTTGATTACAACCAACAAAGGCAAATTTTTAACAAAATACTTGAATCATCATCTAAAACAGATTATTTTCAACTAAACAATTTGATTTTCAACAAAAAAAATCGATTTTCTTCAAAAACAGACGAATTTTCAACATAATACATCAATTTTCAACCAAATAGTTCAATTTTCTACCAAATTATTTAATTTTCCAGCCGGAAATAAGAATTTTTTACAAAACAGTTTAATTTTCAACCCGAAAATGTGAATTTCCAATAAAACAGTTAATTTTCAAGTGAATCATATCAATTGTTAACCGGACAGTTGAATTTTTAACCAAGAAAGATTAAATTTCTACGGAAAGAGATAAATTATCAAACCAAAAAGATGAATGTTCAACTAAATAGTTGCATTTTTAAGCTAAAAAAGATAAATTTTTAATTAAACATGACGTAGTGTCATTTTTATCAAGGAGAATTAATATTCAATAAAAAAAACGATTCTTCTGCAAAAATGTTTAATTTTATGCCAAATAGTTTAATTTTGTACCAAATTATGAAATTTTCAAGTCAAAAAGACGATTTTTCTATAAAAACAGTTGAACTTTTAACCCGAAAAGATGCATTTTCAACGAAAAATGTAATAGTTGATATTTAAAAAATAATAGGTTTCAATTTAAAATAAAAAACAGTCGAATACAACCAACAAAGACAAATTTTAAACAAAATACTTGAATCCTCATCTAAAACAGATTATTTTCAACAAAAAAGTTAATTTCCAACTGAAACAGATCAATTTTTACCCGACAGTTGCATTTTTAACCAAAAAAGATTAAATTTATACAAAAAGAGATAAATTATCAAACCAAAAATATGAATGTTCAACAAAATAGTTGTATTTTCAATTTATAAAAATGTATTCAAGAAAGAAAGAAAGTTTTAATCAAACTGTTGAATTTTGAACTAAGAAATATGACTTCAACAAAATTGTTGAATTTTAAACAAAGTAATTGAATTTGGAACCAAATAATAAATTTTATAAATAAAAAATATAAATTCTTAACTTATTAGGTTCTATTAATTAAGCTCGCATTTAAGTGGACAAATATAAAAAAGAAGGGGAAAGACTGTGAAGCCTGCGATAAATAAATAGGAATTTTAATAATTTATAATCTAAAGAAAAACATTTTAAATAAACAATGAAGTTCAGTTTTAGTACTCGAAAAATTTTATGACACTATTTTGACACTTGTTTTTAATTTTTGACACTATTTACACTATTTTTTATCTCTAAAGTGAGTCCGTGGCCTGTATATTTTAAATTCAGTTTCTAAAGTACGACTAAAGTACGACTACAGTAAGCCACGCTCGATTCTCCTTAATAATCAATTAGATCCCCTTTTAATCCCTTTTATAGCTAAAGGTGAGTCTAGGATAGGCAATTCACAGCCGTCCTATAAACATTGAAGTACGTCCCACGTGACCGACGTTGGTCGTATCGAAATGAGCGCGCATCGTATTGCCAACTGTCGTGAATTTTTGTGGCGTTTACGTTCCGCTCTTCTCGTGATTCATAATAAGCAAAATGGCTGTAAATTATTAGAGATGTTACAATTTTATTGAAAAAAAAAAAATATATATATTTATATTTATGAAAACGTGAACTCGGCAAAAATTGGAGACAGTTGGCAATACGATGCGCGCGCATTCAGGTGCGACGTACGACGTACGTTGGACATACGTCAATGTTTATGTCGGCTGTGAATTGTCTATTCTGGTCACACCTGCCAATTGGACTACTAAATCGCTGTGATCCCTGTGGCAGTGAAAAAGTAAAAAAAAAAAATATTTATTGTTCATTTGAATTGAAATTATTATAAGTTATGTGTGAAAATTTTACTATTGTAACAATGGTGTTAACGTTTTTTTTTGTTTTTAGAAGTTTAACCTAATTTTCAATCAGAAGCGCAATATGGAAACTTGGAGTTGTCAGGGAATTTTTATGTTTATACCTGGAAATGCAAGGGCATTTTTTTAGGCAGTAAATTTTTTCGAGAGCGTACTTAATTTTTGTTTTTAATTGCAATATAAAATTGAATAACAATGATTCTTTATTTTTTAAAGTAGCTTTATATGTCAATTATGATATCATTCAGTTTAGACTGCGTCATTCGAAAATCTTTCACTTTAAAAATTTTCCATTTTAGATTTTAATTTTTAAGCGTACATTTAAATTCAAAGAATTTTAAAATGCAGTTTTAAAAACTTGAACTATTAAAAATTAGAAGCGTTTGAAATCGAAGATTTTGGATAAAAAATATTTTTAGTTGATCAATTGTGAATATGAATTAATTAATGATTTTTAAAATGAATTTGTACTTTCAGGATTAAAAAGTGAATAATAATTGATTTTACAAGACGATTCGTAATCAGTTTACAATTTTAGGATTTCCAGATTTTAATGTTAAAACTTAAACTGTTTCAATTGGAAAGTCTAATTATAGTTAAACAAATGTAAACACTTGATTGAAACTTTATCAACTATTTTCAATTTTAAAATAACTTCAAAATAATATATTCATAATTAAAAGATTTTATTAAATTTCAAATATTGTTTCAGTCTGAACTGTTCCATTTTTAGAGTGATGAGTGATGAGTGATGAGTGATGAGTGATGAGTGATGAGTGATGAGTGATGAGTGATGAGTGATGAGTGATAAATGATGAGTGATAAATGATGAGTGATAAGCAATAAATAATATATAATAAATGAAGTTGAATTTTTAACCAAATAATTCAACAGATTAGTTTTCTACCTAAAAGATAATCTTTCCATCCAAAAAGACGAATTTTTAACAAAAAAAGTTGAATTTTCTACCAAAAAAGATTAGGTTTTAAGAAAAAAGGTAAATTAAAAAATAAATAATTGTATTTGCAACCAGTTAGTTGTACTTTCAAGCCAATAAGACAATTTTTTTAGAAGACAGTTGAATTTTCAACACATAGCTTTTATAACTAAAAAAAAAACATAATTTTCAATCTAAAAGTACTAATTTCCTAGCAACAAAATGAATGAAAAAAAACAGTCAAATTTTTAACAAAATAATATCAGGTTTTAAGAATGGAGTTAAATTTTTAACAAAAAAATTGAATTTTTCACCAATCATATGAATTTTCAAGCCAAAGAGACGAATTTTTTAGAAGACAGTTTAATTTTCAATTGAAAGTTTTTCTACCCAAGAAAGTTGAATTTTCAACCCAGAAAGACAAATTTTCAGTAAAAAAAGTTGAATTTACGATTGAAAAGTTAAAAGTTAAATCTAAAATAAATTTTACCCAAAAAAGGTGAATTTTCAATCCAGAAAAATAAATTTTTAATAAAACAATTGAATTTTTGACAAAACGGTTGAATTCTCATTACAAAAAAAAACATGACTTTTTAAGAAAACTGTTGAAATTTTAAACAAATTGTTGAATTTTCCAAAAAAGATAAATTTTCTACAAAACATTTACATTTTCTATCCAAAAATATATTAGTTTTCAACTGAAAATAATCAGTAACCAAAAATTGAATAGTTAAATTTTTTATTCAAAAAATTAATTAGTTTAACTTTTAACCAAACGGTAGTTGAAGCTTTAACGAAAAATGATCAATTTCAAGCCAAAAATGAAATAGTTTTGCATAAAAAATTATTTTTGATGTTTATAATTGTAAAATTGTAAATTTGGTCTAAATTCGATTATTTTTTCCAAAAATTAGTGGAATCAAAGTTCACTAATCAAAATAAGAGATTATAACCAACACAAATTGTTAAGAATTATTGAAAAATTAAATATAATACTGAAAATACAATATTTTCATGATCGAAGAAAAAATTTCTTGTCTCAAGACAAAGTACTAGAATTTGAATAAACTTGATTTTCTTTCCTTAAGTACAATTTCTCGAGACAAGACAAAAAATGGAATCAAATAACAATAATTAAATAATAAATTAAAAAAGCGTAGAAGTGCGGAAAAATGAATATTCTCGACTGGTCGATAAGAAATGAAGCGCGTAAATCCGGAAGATAAAGATTCTTGAGAGAGGCAGTAATTAACAACGTCAGAATGACTTTTCATTCTCTTTATTCTTATTTCTGATCGACCCATTTTTTTTCTTTTTTTTCCTGCTGGTTTCTTTTCAACTGTCTTGAGAATTGAGTAGGGAAAAGTCGTCTTATTCTCCTCCATCCAGTTTTAATGAAGCCTCAACGAAAGTCCTTTTCCTCATGGAAGGGAGCTTCTGATGGAGGAGATCGAAATGATGTACAATTTTTTTTCAATTTCATCTAGAGCTGATCAACAAGTGGCATATTAAAAGGAAAGGCATTCTTTCCCGTAATCTATTGATGTTATTCGAATCACGAAACAAAGGGAATTAATCTCCATTGGGATGCTTTCAATGCTAGCTCGTGAATATGCATCGGGATTGCTGAATGGATTTGATTTTAAAGAAAGGCACTAGTTCAAATTATTTAAAAAAATTTATCATTAGAGGTGCGTTTTTTT
Organism: Andricus grossulariae; assembly: GCA_011634705.1. Classification (NCBI taxonomy): domain Eukaryota; kingdom Metazoa; phylum Arthropoda; class Insecta; order Hymenoptera; family Cynipidae; genus Andricus; species Andricus grossulariae. The sequence goes on along the minus strand of JAABKJ010075445.1, from coordinate 63,787,769 downwards.
ACCGGGTGCTGATTTTTGGTTATTGTGGAATTTTTATTATTTTTTCAATAGGTTTGTTTACGCAATTACCTACGCCAACGCATCTGCGTTCAAACATGCCAGAACGAGCACTTCAACGAGAAGATTGATTCTTTGAAAAAGTGAAGAAACCCAAAAAATTGTCATTAGTATCCTCCTAAAAAATCTAATGGTATTTAATTTGTATTTTTCAAACAGCGTTTAATTACGCGAACGCCTACGCCGACGCATCTGCGTTCAAACATCTGAGAACCAGTATCCACACAAGAAGATTGATTTTTTCAAAAAGCAAAGGAGCCCAAAAAATTGTCTTCAGTACCAAAAAAAAATCTGATGGAATTTTTGTTATTTTTTGAAAACCGTTTAGCTACGCAAACGCTAACGCTTACGCCGACGCACCTCCGTTCCAGCATGTCAGAACCAGCAACTACACAAGAAGATTGATTTTTTCAAAAAGCAAAGGAGCCCAAAAAATTGTCTTCAGTACCAAAAAAAAATCTGATTGAATTTTTGTTATTCTTTAAAAACCGTTTAACTACGCAAACGCTTACGCTTACGCCGACGCACCTCCGTCCCAGCATGTCAGAACCAGCACCTACACAAGAAGATTGATTTTTTCAAAAAGCAAAGAAGCCCAAAACATTTTCTTCAGTACCAAAAAAAAATCTGATGGAATTTTTGTTATTCTTTAAAAACCGTTTAGCTACGCAAACGCTTACGCTTACGCCGACGCACCTCCGTCCCAGCATGTCAGAACCAGCACCTACACAAGAAGATTGATTTTTTCAAAAAGCAAAGAAGCCCAAAACATTTTCTTCAGTACCAAAAAAAAATCTGATGGAATTTTTGTTATTCTTTAAAAACCGTTTAGCTACGCAAACGCTTACGCTTACGCCGACGCACCTCCGTCCCAGCATGTCAGAACCAGCACCTACACAAGAAGATTGATTTGTTTGTTGTTGAAATATCAACTATTACATTTTTTGTTGAAAATTCAACTCCTTGGTCGAAAGTTCAACTGCTTTTTTTAAAATTCATTTTTTTTTCGGTTGAAGATTCATAATTTTAGTTATTTTTTTAAATACAAAATTAACTATTGGGTCCAAAAATAACTTTTTTCTTGAAAATTGAACTGTTTTGTGAAAACTTCCGTTTATTTGATTGAAAATTAATTTTTTTGAATGAAATTTAAACTATTCCATTTTTAGTTTGGAAAATTATATTTTTTAATTAAAAAATTCATTTTTTTTTATTGAAAGTTTAACTGTTTTGTAGAAAGTTCGTTTTTTCGGCTTGAAAATTTAATAATTTGGTATAAGATTAAACTATTTTGTAAAAAATTCCGTTCCTTTTAAATTGAAAATTAATTTTTTTAAATAAAATTATAACTATTCCATCTTTGGTTAAAATTTTATGTTTTTTAATTAAAAAATTCATTTATTTTATTGAAAATTTACGTCATTTATTTTAAAAATGGTCTTATTTGGTTGAAAATTAATCTTCTTGGTTCACAATTAAACTAATTTGGTAAAAAATGTATGCATTTTATTGAAAATTCGTATTTTTTTGATTAAAATTCAATTGTTTTTGATTTAAAATAATTTGTTTGTTGTTGAAATATCAACTATTACATTTTTTGTTGAAAATTCAACTCCTTGGTCGAAAGTTCAACTGCTTTCTAAAAAATGAATTTTTTTTCGGTTGAAGATTCATAATTTTAGTTATTTTTTTAAATATAAAATTAACTATTGGGTCAAAAAATAACTTTTTTGTTGAAAATTGAACTGTTTTGTGAAAACTTCCGTTTATTTGATTGAAAATTAATTTTTTTGAATGAAATTTTAACTATTCCATTTTTAGTTTGGAAAATTATGTTTTTTAATTAAAAAATTCGTTTACTTGATTGAAAATTTACGTCATTTATTTTTAAAAAATCGTGTTATTTGGTAGAAAATTTATCTTCTTGGTTCACAATTAAACTAATTTGGTAAAAAATGTATGCATTTTATTGAAAATTCGTATTTTTTTTATTAAAATTCAATTGTTTTTGATTTAAAATAATTTGCTTGTTGTTGAACTATCAACTATTACATTTTCGGTTGAAAGTTCAACTGCTTTCTTAAAAATTCTTTTTTTTTCGGTTGAAGATTCATTATTTTAGTTATTTTTTTAAATACAAATTTAACTATTCGGTCAAAAAATAACTTTTTTATCGAAAATTGAACAGTTTTGTAAAAAATTCCGTTTATTTAATTTAAAATTAATTTTTTTAAATGAAATTTTAAGTATTCCATTTTTAGTTTAGAAAATTATATTTTTTTCAGTTAAAAATGCAACTATTTGGTAGAATATTTGGTCATTTGTTGAAAATTCCTCTCATTCGGTAGAACATTAATCTTCTTGGTTCACAATTCAACTATATGGTAAAAAATGTATGCATTTTGTTGAAAATTCATCTTTTTTGGTTAAAATTCAATTGTTTTTGATTAAAAATGATATTTTGTTTGTTTGAAATATAAACTGTTACATTTTTTGTTGAAAATTAAACTTCTTAGGTTGAAAATTCAACTCCTTGGTTGAAAGTTCAACTAGTTTCTTAAAAATTCATTTTTTCGGTTGAAGATTCATAATTTTAGTTATTTTTTAACTAAAGTTTTACAAAATCAACTATTTGTTTAAAAATTTATGTAATTGGTTGAAAATTCCTCTTATTTCGTAGAAAATTAATTTTTTTGGTTAAAAATTAAACTATTTTTCAGAAAATAAATCTTTTTTGGTATAAAATTCAACTGTTTTGTAAAAAATGCCGTTTAAAAAAAAAGAAATATATATATTTTACTGAAATGTTAACTATTCCATTTTTAAGGAGGGGGGTTCAAAACTCTTTTTTATATTACAAATGCAACTGTTTGGTTGAAAATTAATCTGTTTTGGTTGAGGATTCGACGACTTTGTTGGAAATTCGTAATTTTTGGTTCAACTAAACTGTTTTTTATTTAAAATAAAAATAGTTTCTTGGTTTAAATATCAACTATTACAAATATTTTTCAAGTTAAAGTACAGAAATGGTGGCATTAGCAGATAATTATGAGACAATAGAGTCTTTACTGTGATTTTTTTAATATTGAATTTGAATTTTCACAGAACTCGGATCCGAAGTGGTAAACTCTCCCATAGGGTACTTTAGGGACCTTGATTGAATATAGGGTACTATAGGGGATATAGGGACCAGACTGTGTGGCCTGCTTTTAATTGAGGGGAATATTTGAGTAAAATATTTCATACCGAAACCACAATTCCAGATCTCGGTTCGAAGACTCGGAGTTTTTTGTCCTTACAGGTAGTGGCAAGCAGACTTCCGTCTCTGTTAAGAGACATACTGTAAATGACATCAGGATGTCTGTCGATGACGCTGACAGCTTCCCCTCTGTTGATGTCCCAGACAATCACGAGATGATCGAAGCCGGCACTGAAGAGAACATTTTCGGCAACCGGGTGCCACTCTATGTAGGCTACTCGTCTTTTGTGACCCTGCAATTCCACCAGCCAGTCTGTCAAGTTTCTTGATAGCCCGCCGTCTGGTATGTGCCATAATTTCACCTGCAACAATTTAATAAAGTCATTTATTATTTAGGAATATTTATTAATTTACCCATTTGATCCCCGTTTACCTCAGAAGTGGCGGAGCTTTTTTTTATACATTTTTTTTAAATTAAGATCGAAAAGAAATCTATTTTATCATGATTAATTTTATGCAAAATAAGCATGAAAAAGATTCACAATTAAAAAAACAGAATTCCAAACTATCTCACTTCTCGGCTCCAAAAGAATTGACAAAGATTTCAAAAGAATTGATAAGGATTTAACATATTGTACAAAGATTTCAAAAGAATTGAAAATAATTGACAAAGATTTTAAAAGAATTAAAATTTTTCAAAAGAATTAAAAATTATTGACAAAGATTGCAAAGATTTCAAGATTTTTCAGACATTTCACAAGGACTTCAAAGATTTCACAAAGATTTCAAAAGAATTTACAAAGATAAGTTTTTTAAAAAATTTAAAATAATTCACAAAGATTACAAAGATTTCAAGATTATTCAGATATTTCACAAGGATTCCGAAGATCTCACAAAGATTCCAAAAGAATTTACAAAGATTTCAAAAGTTTTTAAAAGAATTTAAAAGTTTTTAAAATAATTTAAAATAATTCACAAAGATTACAAAGATTTCAAGATTATTCAGATATTTCACAAGGATTTCGAAGATCTCACAAAGATTCCAAAAGAATTTACAAAGATTTCAAAAGTTTTCAAAACACTTTACAAGGATTCCACAGATTCCACAAAGATTTCAAAAGAATTAAAAATAATTGACAAAGATTTCAAAGTTTTTCAGACATTTCACCAGGTTTTCAAAGATTTTACTAAGATTTCAATAGAATTGAAAAGAATTGACTGAGATCACAAGGATTTCATGATTTTTCAGACATTTCATAAGGATTTCAAATATTTTCCAAAGATTTCAAAAGAATTGAAAAGTATCGACAAAGATTACAAGGATTTAAAAAGTATTGACAAAGATTACAAAGATTTCAAACATTTTCAAGACATTTCACAAGGTTTTCAAAGCTTTCACAAAGACTTCAAAAGAATTGAAAATAATTGACAAAGATTAAAAAGATTTCAAAACAATTGAAAAGAATCTACAAAGATTTTAAAGACTTCAAAACATTTGACAACGATTTCAAAGGTTTCAAAAGATTTCAAAAGAATTGACAAAGATTAAAAAGATTTCAACAACATTGACAAATAGTTTAAAGATTTCGAATTCATTCAAAAGAATTGACGACGATTACAAATTTTCCAAACGAATTAGAAGAATTGACAAAGATGTCAAAATATTGCACAAAGATTTAAAAAGATACCACAAAGCTTTCAGGGATTTCTAAACATTTTCAAAGTTTTCAAACCATTGCACAAACATTTCAGAAGATGTCAAAAGATTTTATTAGATTATAATAAGTTGTTAGTCAGTATGAATAATTATTAAGGTCTTATAGTTAATTTTAGATAATTTGTTATATTCTTGTGTGATATTTGTTACTTAGAAAAATAGACCAAATGATAGAAAATTAACTATAACAATCCTAAACAGAATTTTAAAACATTAACAAAATTTTAAAGATTTTAGAAGGATTAAAATTTTCTACAAAGATTTCAAAGGTTTTAATATATTTCACGAAGATTCTAAAGATTTCAAAAAGTTTCGAAGAATACACAAAGTTTTATAAACATTTCTCAAGAATTTCAAAGATTTTACACAGATTTCAAAAGAATTCACAAAGATTTTAAAAATGTTCAACCCTTTTTACAAGGATTTCTAAAAAATCACAAAGCTTTCAAAAGAATTGACAAAGATTTCAAAATATTTTTAAAGAATGGAGAAAGATTATAAAGATTTCAAAAAATGTCACAAAAGGATTTCAAAAGATTTCACAAAAATTTGAAACGAATTTAAAGATAACATAGATTTCACAAAGATTTCAAAATAATTCACAAATATTACAAAGATTTCAAAATTTTGTAAAGATTCCAAACAAATTCCAAAGTTTTCAAAAGATTATAAAGATTTTTGTAAAAAATTTAAAAAATTCAACATTCAAATATGTATTTTTCACGAAGATTTCAAAAGAATTAAAAAATTATATCAGATGTTAAAGGGTTGTCCACCAGCTTGAATAAATGTTAAGATGTTATATTTAATTTTCGATAATTTGGTCGATTTTTTGGTAATATTTGTTATTACAAAGAAATAGACCAAATTATCGAAAATTAACTATAACATCTTGATCAGAATTTAAAAGAATTGACCAAGATTTCCAAGATTTCATAGGATTTTAAAGGATATCACAAAAATTTAAAGGATTTCAAAATATTTTACAAAATTTTCAAAACATTTCACAAGGATTTCAAAGATTTCTCAAAGAATTCATACTAATTGACAAACATTACAAAAATTTCAGAATTTTTCAAAACATTTCACAAGGATTTCAAAGCTTTCACAAAGACTTCAAAAGCATTGATAATAATTGACAAAGATTAAAAAGAATTGTAAAGGACTGACAAAGATTTCACCAAGATTTGAAAATAATTTACAAAGATTTCAATATTTTTCAGATATTTTACAAGGATTTCGAAAATCTGACAAAGATTTCAAAAGAATTTACGAAGATTTCCAAAATTTTCAAAACACTTTACAAGGATTCCAAAGATTTCAAAATAATTGAAAATAATTGACAAAGATTTCAAGGGGTTTCAGACATTTCACAAGGATTCTAAAGATTTCACAAATATTTGAAAATAATTGACAAAGATTTCAAGGTTTTTCGGACATTTCACAAGGATTTCAAAAGTTTTCAAAAGAATTGAAAATAATTGACAAATATTACAAAGATTTCAATATTTTTCAGACATTTCACAAGGATTTCAAAGATTTCACCAAGATTTCAAAAGAATTTACAAAGATATCAAAAGTTTTCAGAAGAATTAAAATTTTTTTTAAAGAATTTGAAATAATTGACAAAGATTACAAAGATTTCAAGATTTTTCAGATATTTCACAAGGATTTCGAAGATCTCACAAAGATTCCAAAAGAATTTACAAAGATTTCAAAAGTTTTTAAAACACTTCACAAGAAAATTGAATGAAAGCGTTTGATTATGAATATATTAATTTTAAGTTACTTTCACATTGAAAATAGTTTATAAAGTTTAAATCAAACATTCCAATTCGCTTAATTATTAAGGCTTCTGTATTAAAAAAGTTGGATTTTCATCGTTCAAATCTGTAAATTGTTTAATTTTGAACAGATTTAGAATCTCACTGTAAAATAATTAGTGTGTAATTTTCAACACTCGAGCTACAGTTCAGTTTTAAAATTCATGAATTACAGGGATCATAGCGCAAAAGGAGCTCAAAACAGGGGAAATAGGGTGATTTTCTCACGAAAAAGGGGAAAATAGGGGAAAGATTAGACATTTATTTTTGATATGTTTAGCATCGTTCTCATAAACATTTCTTTTTAAATTTCGTCATTTCTTCCTTGCTATAATTAATAATTTTAATGTAAATTTAAAACTACACTCTTCAGTAGAAAGAGGTAAAAATGCTAAAATTAATTGAATCGTTTGAGCTGTGGGATAACAATTTGTAGTCCGACATCGAAAACAAGTGAAAAAAAAAATGTTGAAAACAGTTAATATCTTCTGTTCTCATTTTTAAATGCACAAGATTTAAAATTTTGAAAATTGAAATAAATTTTTTTTTGTGGTATATATAACGTCTCGAAATGGCAAAAAAAATGAAATCCCAAAAATTCTAACTCACACCAACGTTTTTTTTTTCTGAGAAAGCGAAATGATAAAACTTTTCTTTGGTTCAAGCTATATACATTTCAGGTCCAACATACTGAACGTTTTTTAAAATGTGTGCATACGACACAATAAAAAAAAAACATGTTTTTGCACAATTGAAAAAAAAATATTACTGTGCAAAAAGGTTATTCATACATTTCATAATTTTTTATGATTTTTTACTAGCAACAGCTGTAAATAAAACAAATTTGTCACCATTTTTGAACCAATAGGAAATATTTGGAATTTGAAGTCGTTAAATTTTACTGATTAAAATTTTTTTTTCACTTTTGTCGAATGCCAACCCACAAGCTTCTTTTCCCCTCAGCTCCAACGATTTTATTTGTTTTAGCATTTGTAATCCGCCCTAATCTTCAGTGCTCTTAAACTCAAATTAAAAATTGCTCAAGTTGGAACATTTAACATTGCAGTTGATGAATTTAGTATATTCCATTTTTTAATTAGGTAGGTATATAAAGTTTTCAACTTCTGATACTTAAGAAGTACTACATATTTTGTAAGGTTATTGGTACCTTATTTTTTCATGGATAATTCATTCAAGTGCTACAATTGCTTCAATTATTATTCAATAATGGGTAAATTTACTAATTTCAGAGAATTTTCCGCGTAATTCAAATATTGCATTTTCAAATATCGTACATTTAAAGAGAAAAGGGGAAAAAGGGGGAGTTTTTTGAGAATAGAGGAAAAAAGGGGAATGTAAAGAAAAAAGGGGAAACTTAGAAAAAAGTGGAAGACTGTGCACTTTGTAATTAATTTATACTTACAGTTGATCAACTTAAAACGTTTTTTATAAACAATTTTAAATTTCAAACGCTTTTAATTTTTCATTCCTAAAGTCTTCAAAACTGAATTTTTAAATTCTTTCAATAAAAAATTTACGTTTAAAAATTTAGACATAAAATGGAAAAATTGAAAGGTAAAATATTTTAGAATTAAACGTTGTAAACTCAATGATGCAGTAATTGAAACAGTTAATAATTGAACTTAACATTTCAAAAAAAGTTGATATCGAACATATTTCTAATTTAATTATATCATGTGATATAATATTTGTGTATTCCAAGTGATTTAATAGATTGTTCTTCTTAAAATCAGTAAAGTTACCTGTGAAAAAATAAATTCAGTGTCATTTCCCGGTTTTTCCTGGTCTCACAATTTTCCGGTCATTTCCCGGGTTTCAGTCCATTGGCCAACCCGTAAATGATAAGTTCACAAAGCTTCAGATATATATTATTATTGGGGTGATGAAATCCAGTAAATGATAGTGTTATTTGATGAAAAATGTTGTTACAGGATTATCTCCTTCAGATCTTAGACACTGGAAAAGTCGTGATACCAAATAAGAAATTAAATTACGTTCTACGTCTGCTCTAAGAGTAAGTCAAATATTGAAATTTTGCAATGGTGTTGAAAATTCATAGTTTCATATTGCCATAATTATTATTTTATTTTAATTACTTTATATAATGAATAATTAATAAATATTTTTTAAATCTTAATTTTGAAGTGAAATGTTCGATATTTTTGTCTGATATAATTGCACATTTTTCAGGAGATTCACAAAAATTTTTGAATATATTTGATTGAAAATAATAATATATGTTAAATATTCTCTGAATTTTGAGTAAATATGAAAATAACAAAGAAACGATTACAAAAAAATGAAGAAGCTGATTTTTCTCTCTGGCTCAAGAGGGTTACAGTCCAATATGTCAAAGGTATTTTTCGTTAAGAATTGAATTTTTTAGTAATATTATAATTTTCCTATGAGCTTGCTTCATTAAGAAATTTCTTGTCCTTCTATAAAGTTATCTTCATAAATAAAGGATCGTCATTATTTGATTTTATATATAAAAATTATACCTTTCCTACACAGTTATATATTTATAAGGACAGAGAAAAAGATTATTCATAATTATTTGGTTTAATTGTTATATACTTATAAAAGTGGCCTAGAATACATCCTTATTTTTTCTTCTAAATAAATGGCTCGATCCACTAAAAATTGTTCCTTTCGTCTAAAAATGTCCCCTGAATATTGGCAGGAAAACCATATATATATATAATTAAAAACGAAAGGTTAACAACCACCGCAGGGTCCCACTGGGAGCAACTGTCATCTAAAAAATGACACAAACACCATTACCTTTGTTTTATTTTCGTTAATTTTAAGGCCCATGTTCTTCATGCTTATATTAAGTTTATTCAACTCTTGTTAAAAATCCGTTATTCTATGGATAAATCTTATTTTTCTAAATGAAAATTAAACTGCTTTATTTTTGGTTGAAAATTCATATTTTTCAATTGAAAATTCATGTATTTTGTTGAAATTTTGTTTTTTGGTAGAAAATTATTGTTTTTGTTTGAAAATTCAACTATGTGGTTGAATTTTTTTTTTAAGATTCATCGTATTCTTTAAAAATTCATTTTTTTGGTTGAAAATTAGTTTTTTTTTTTTAGTTCGAAGTAAATTTTTTAAACTGAAAATGTAACTCTCATTACTTAAAACCTTATCTTTCTGGTTTAAAATTTATTTCTTTTGTTGAAAATTTAAATATTTTGTTCAAAATTCGTTTTTTTTTTTTATTTTTTTTTTTTTTGGTTAAAAATTAATTTTTCTAGCTGAAAATTTAACTATTATAGTTTTGCTTGAAAATTCTTTTTTTTTAGTTGAAAATGTATGTTTTTTATTGAAAATTCATGTAGTTTGTTAAAATTTGTCTTTTGGTAGAAAATTAATCTTTTCGATTGAAAATTCATTTTTTGTTTTCAGATTCATCGTTTTAGTTAAAAATTCATTTCTATGATTGAAAATTTAACAATTTTGGTAGAAAATTAGTTTTTTTTTAGTTAAAAATTATTTTTTTAAACTGAAAATGTATAACTATTCCATTTTTGTTTGAAAATTCGTCTTCTCTGGTAGAAAAGTAATCTCATTAGTTGAAACCTTATCTTTTCGGTTTAAAATAAATTTCTTTTGTTGAAAATTTAACTATTATACTATTATATTTTTGCTTGAAAATTCATATTTGTCTTTTGATAGAAAATTAATCTTTTGGGTTGAAAATTCAATTATTCGGTTAAAAATTCTTTTGTTTTTTTGTTTGAATATTCATCGTTTTAGTTCAACATTCATTTATTTTGTTGAAAACTCGTATTTTTTGGGTTGAAAATTCAATTATTTTGGTAGAAAATTCATATTTTTGGGTTGAAAAATGAACTATTCGGTTAAAATTGCATTTCTTTAAGATTCATCGCTTTATTTAAAAATTCATTTCTTTGGTTGAAAATTTAACTTTTTTGTTAAAAATTCATATTTTCGGATTGAAAATTCAACTGTTTTGCAGGAAATTAGTTTTTTTTTGTTCTTGAAAGATCAACATTTTGGATGAAATTTTTTTCTTTATTGACTGAAAAATCTTTTTTTGGTTGAAAATTCCTCTTTTTGTTTGGAGAATTAGTCTGTTTTAGTTTAAAAATCAACTAATTTGTTAAAAATTTGTATTGTTTGCCCAAATTCAACTGTTTTTTATTCAAAACGAGATTCAAAATTAAACTTTTTTTTAATATCAACTAGGGTAAGTGTCCCAATTACTGTGGGTGTACCTATAACTGTGTTTTTTTCTCCTAATCAGAATAAGATGAGTAAAAATAATTTTTTGACACCAGAAAATTCCTGTATATTAATAAGAATTCACTGTATAACAAAAGCCAAAATATTGCTAAATTAGTTATATATTCTTAATAAATATTTTTAAAAAACATTCATAAAACAGAACACTTGTTTGAATAGAATCAAAATTTAAAAAAATGTAAATCTGTTTATTAATAAACAAATCAAGCCCGCAGCAATAGGTACACATTTATTACGGGGACGCTCATTACTGAGGTCCGAAATTCTAGCCATATGTACTTAATACTGCGGTGCTGTCAATATGTAAACGTAATATTCGCTTTAAGTTTTTGATTGAACACATGCCAGACGCTTTGAAATGATAGTATAATTATTTTGATTTAAATTATTGTCAAACGATGGCTACAGCGAAAAAAGTGAAAAAGAAGGAAACAAAGATGAAGCCAAAAATTAAAAGTACATCTTTAAAAAGATGTTCTTGCGGAAAAGAAAATTGGATATTTGCCGTGAAAGAGGTTGTACAATGATAAAATTTTGCAGCTGTATCACAAAAATATTCGATACCAGAATCAACAATGTGAGCCCGTTGTAAAGTTGGAAAATATGCAGACAAAAACTCTAGACCGAATACTTTTTTTTTTATTATTATACCATTAAGCCGCTTCCCTTTCACAATTTTATCTAAAGAAGAAGAAGAGAGTTTTGTGAAGTGGATTTTCATTTTTGCTAATCAAGGATTTCCTGTGAAAAAAAAAAACAACAGTTACTACAAAGTGTTCAATTACTTATAATAGATGTAAAGAGTCAACATCCATTTAAGATAATTTACTTAATTTATAATTAATTTATAATTTAATTTTTTCAATTTATCTATGATTTATATGCTCGAAAATAAATAAAATTTAAATCCGCAGTAATAGGTACCTCAGTTCGCAGTAATACGTACACGGTCTTTTTTCAACCGCACTAATAGGTACAATATGTTTTCTTCAATTTTGTACATTTTTAATACGTTATGTTAGTTTCTCCTACTTTCCAACTTTTTTTAATGCACAAAATACATTATTATTTAGGCTGAAACAGAAGAACCATATTATTTCAATATAAAATAGGTGAAAAATTGAATTAAAGTGAGATTAAACCATAACGTCGCAGTAATTGGGACACTTACCCTATACACTTTTTACTTAGATTTCATTTCTTTCATCAAAGATTTATCAATTTGGTTGAAAGTTTAACTATTTTGTTTTCTCTTAACCAGTTAAATGGTAATGACGCATATATGAGCAGAAAAACTCCGTGACAAAACTGGTAATGACGCATATATGCGCACTTGGAATAACTGCCACAAAACTCAATGGATTTTGATAAAATGACGTACAGGAGCAATTTTGAGTTCGGATTCGGATTCAGCGCATCAAAATCTTTCGGAAATGTTTGGTCTGCTTTCCGGCTTTTGACTTTTGTCAAATTTTGTCGGCCTGTGTTATCAGCAGATTTATATTAATAAATAAATCATTTTTATAATAAAAATTCATTTATATTTATAATACCTTTATTACAATTACATAATTATTAAAATGTGCCTGATTTGGTCAAATGATTATCTAAATTTAATTTTAAAAACTATGTGTGAATATTTTTCATTTTTTCTGCAATTAGTATAAAAGGTTACGAATCAATCAATTTTTTAGAAATGAATGTAAAAATTAAAAAAAATGGAAATTAAAAATTATTTGAATTATTAAATTACATAAAGATTGAATTTTAATTTGTTTACATTAAGTGCAGAAACTGATGATTTACTTTCGGGTTATGTAATCGAATATTGGCTACAATTTCTAGAATAAAAATTTATTTACATTTAAAGTACCTCTATTCCAATCATGCGATTTCTGTCAATTTTGTTGTTGTTGTGAAATGATTATCTGGATTTAATTTTCAAAATAATATTTAACAGATTAATTAATTATTAGCTGATTCATTTTTTTCACAATGTTAAATTACGCAAAGATTAAATTTTAATTTGTTTAAATTAAGTAAATAACTTGATTATTTATTTAAAAATACCTCTTTTTAAAAAACCTCTATTCCAATTGTATAATTTTTGAAACTTTGTGTACATTTTTATGATGTTGTGAAATAAGTATTTGAATTCTGCTTTCGATATTATGTGTACTTATATTTTACTTTTCTATGAAATTAGTTTAAAAGGTTGATATTAATTCAATTTTGCAGAAAAATATAAAGTAAAAATTATTCGAATGTTTTAGTTCAAATAACTGCTCACTGATTTTTATGTTGTGAAATTATTGATTAACAAGTACATATATTTTGATTTTTTTTCTGGAATTAGTTTTAAAGGTTATTAATAAATTAAATTTCCAGAAATGAAAGTTCAAATTGAAAAAATAAATGAAGTAAAAATTATTTCAACGTTTTAATGAAAATTATAGTTGAATGCTTCTTATTTTCTGAACTGATGAATCAATTATTAGCTGATTTATTTTGTTCACAATATTAAACTACATAAAGATTGAATTTTAATTTTTTCCTATTGAGTAACATACATTGATAATTTATTTTGTGGTTATGTAATTAACTATTCGCTATAATCTGTATAGTAGAAGTTTATTCATATTTAGAATACCCCTATTCCAGTTAAATAATTTTTTAAATGTTTTTGATGTTGCGAAATGAGTATCTGAATGTAATTTTCCAAATAAATGTACCTACTTTTTAATTTTTTATCTAGAATTAATTAAAAATATTATTAATAATTCAACTTTTCTGAAAAATATAAGGTAACAATTATTTGAGTGCTTTAATGAAGATAATTACTTAATTCTTTTTATGTTCTGAACAGATTATTTAATTATTAGCTGATTACATTTTCTCATAATGTCAAATCACATGAAGATTGAATTTTAATTGATTTCAATTATGTAACATAAATTTATCATTTACATTGAGGGTATGTAATTAAATATGGGCTATGAGTTGTATAATGAAAGCTTATTTTTTATTTAAAATACCTTCATTATAATTATACAATTTTTTTTAAATGTTTGCGATATTGTGAAATGATTATCTGAAATCAATTTTCAAAATTATATGGGCATATGTTTTATTTTTTTCTGGAATTAGTATAAAAGGTTATTAATAATTCAAATTGTCAGAAATAAAATTAAAAAATTTTTTAAACATATAAATTTAAAATTATTTGAATATTTCAATGAAAATAATGTTAAATATTATTTTATTATTACTTTTTTATGATCATCATACATATTATTATTGATTGATTATATTAAAACTTAAATTTGCTGGAATTATTTGAAAAGCTTATTAATAAATAAAATTTTTGTAAATGAAAGTTAAAATTAAAAAAATATATAAAGTGCAAATTATTTGAAGGTTTAAATCAAAGCAATAGTTTGATGTTTTTATATTGTGAACAGTTTAATTATTATATTAACCTTAATTAATTATTAGTCGATTAATTTTGTTAACAAATTTTTCTTAAATAAGGATTGAATTTAAACTGTTTCTGAATTAAGTAACATTAATTATTTACTTTGACGTTATTAGTTGAATGTGGGCTATTATTTTTATAATAAAATTTGGACTTTTCTTTGAAATACCTCTATTACAATTATATAATCTTTTAAATATTTCTGATGTTGTTAAACAAGTATAAGATTACATATATACAGATATTTTAATTTCGTTTGAATTATTTTAAAAGGTTGTGAATAAATTTAATGTATAGAAATGAAATTTTAAATTTAAAGAAGAATATAATGTGAAAATTATTTGAATTTTTAAATAAAAATAATGGTTTAATGCTTTCAATCTTGGCAACTGATTAATTGAAAGTTTTTTATATATGTAACATATTTCTATTAAAATAATATAAGTTTTAAAAATGTTTGTGCTGTTTTGAAATGAGTATCTGAATTCCATTTTCAAAATTATATGTAAATGTTTATTTTTTTTTAGAAAATCTGCAAGCGGTCGTTCGATTTTAATGAAAATTTTTGAAAATATAGCACTAAATAAGATATATTTTGGCCCCGAAGGATTAAAAAAAATCTGCCCGCCCCGCGGGCACATTCTCATCGCGCGCTTCGCGCGCGGCTCGCTTCGCTCGCAAGTTCGAGCGCGCCCAGGGCGCGCACCTGTTGGATCTCGCGCTTCGCGCTCGATTTGGTATTCATCTCGCGCTTCGCGCTCGATAATGTATTTAATTTTTCACGTCATAAACAAATAATTTAATTCTCTATCATATTTGCTCAATGCACATATTTTACAGCAGAGTGGGACAAAAAAATGAATTTTCTGAATTTCAAAAATTCATGGAGCATAAAATTTTGTGTATGATACAAATAGGTAGTTTACAATGAAACTTCGAGTCGACTAAAAAAAATAATTTACCTATCGTAAGCGCATCCAAGTTTTAAGCAGCGAAGAGATCAAAATTTATTGTACGAATGTTTAAAATGAGAAAAAATGTCAATTTTATACCATTTGAACTCTTTTAAAAAACAATAAATTTGAACGCATATATCCTTAAAACTGATTTAAACCGAAGAAGTTGAGTTTTCTAAATATTATAGATTGGAATATGTTGAGTTATATCACTGAGCATTATGCTCCTATTGAAACATGAATTGCTATTTCTTTCTCTTTTCATGATTTTTATCGATCCTTAAAAAAAAGTGATTTATCAAATTTCTCTAGCCGCATTTAAAAATTATTTTGTGGAAAAAAATCAAAAATACATGTTTACTCAAATTTTGAACTAAATGATTATTGCTACTCTAGATTATTTAGAATTTTCCATAACATACTAATGGAATTTTCAAACCAATAGATGAATCTTTGACTTATCAAGTTATTTTTTAACAAAGTATTTCAATTTGCAATTAGGCAGTCAATTTTTCGATCAAGAAGCTTTATTTTTCTACCAAAAGGCGAATTTACAACAAAAACCATGCATTTTTAATCGGGTGGTTGCATTTTCATATAAAAACGATCAATTTTATTGGAACAACAGAACAGTTAAACATTCAATTTGAAAAAAATGAGTTTGCAAATAAAACAAAAAAATTCAGCGAAAGTGATACATCTTGAAATAAGATGATCAATCTTTAACTAGAATAGATGACTTTTTAACCGAAAAGATGAATTTTTTACAAAAAAGTTTCACTTTCAACCACAAAGTAAAATTTTCAAGTGAAATGGTGAATATTTAACAGGAATACTTGATATTTCAACGAGATAGTTGCATTTCCAATTACAAAGACAAATTTTCAACCATTCTGTTGAATTTAAAACTGAAAAAGGTCACCTTTCAACCAAAAGTGGGATAATTGAATTTCTAGTTCAACAAATTATTTCCTTTTAAAAAAAGATTGAAACAAAGTGATACATTTTAAACTTAGGAATGATGAATGTTCAACTAGAATAGATGGGTTTTCAATCAAAAAGATGAATTTCGAATAAAAGTGTTTCAGTTTCGACCAAACATTTGGATTTTCATCTAAAATGATGAATACTGTTTCGGAATACTTTAATTTTTCACGGGATGGAGAATTTTAAAAAAAAAAGCCTAATTTTCAACCAAGAGGATTACTTTATACCCAAACAGAAAAATTTTTAACAAAGTAGATGAAATTTTAACTAAAAAAGATAATTTTTCAACCCAAAATAGAATATTTAAATTTCTAGTTGAACAAATTATTGTTTCACCAACAAAAAAACAGAAGAAAATTTGCGAGGATATATTCGAAGTTTCAACTGGAACTTAAGCCAATAATAATTATATCAATAATTAACTTTAAGTCAAAGCTAGAACGAATTTTTGACAAAAAAGCCAAGTTTTCAACCAACGGGATGAATTTTTGATTAAAATGATGAATCTTCCGACAAGTAAATTAATTCTTAACCAAAGAATTCAACTTTTAACCAAGTAATTAAATTTGCGAACCAAAAAAGAATAATTCTAAATGAAAAATGTGAAAGGTAATATTTCAATCCAAAAAGATTTAATTTTTAATAAAAAAAGTTGAATTTTGTATTAGGAAAGATTTTTCAGTCGAGCGAAAGAAAGAATTTCAAAGAAATTGTTAAATTGACAAAAAAGGTAAGCTTTCAAACAATACGGGTAATTTTCTGTCAAAAAGAGCGAATTTTCAACAAAATAAATGAATTTTTAACCAGATACTCAAATTTCCAATCAAAATGATCAATTTTCTACCAAAAATAGAATAGTTTAATTTTCAGTTAAAAAAATGAATTTCAAACCCAAACATGAATTATGAACAAAATAATTAAACACATTAATATAAAGCTACATTTAAAAAAAAAGAATTATTGTTATTTAATTTCATATTGCAGTGGAAAGAAAACTAAGCACGCTGTCCAAGAAATACCCTCACTTTAAAAAAAATTCTTAACATTTTCAGGTTTTCCAGGTAGGTCAAACACACCTGGTATTTAATATGATATGAGGCAGTTGAAGCGAGTCCGTTAGTCTAGGGTTCAGGATTTATGACGTTGACTCAGCGGGATTAAAATACTACTAGCAGGTTTCCATGATTTAAGAGATCTTGTTTTTATGAATAACAGAGTTGCTATAGGTCAGGTAATTCCAGAAAGACAGGAAATGTTAGGGAATGTGCGGGATATCTGACAGAGTTATGGAATTTTCGATTAACTAAAGTTGAAGTTAATTCTATCATCCTGTTCAAAAATTGCAACTATTTGGTTGAAAGTTCCTCTATTTTATTGAGAATTCGAATTTTCTGGGAGACTATTTAATCTTCTTGGTGACTTATTCACCTTTTCAGTTGAAAATTCCTGGAAAAATTTAAATATTAGGTTAAAAATTTGTGTAATTTTTTTAAAATTCATCTATTTTAAGAAAATTCATCTTTTTTTTTTAAAGTTGATGTTTGGTTCGAAAATTAGTTTTTTCTCATTCAAATTTTTTTTCTAAATGAAAATGTAACTGTTTCATTGTTGTTGAAAAATCCTCTATTTTGTTGAAAATTCGTTTACTTTTTGGTAGAAAATTTATCCTCTTAATTGAAAATTCATATATTTGGTTGAAAATTGTAGGAAAAAAGCCGGGGGAACCTAACACTGCTAAAATCGATAATTTTCTAAGTATCACATGCCCTTAAAGGTATTTATTGAGTACGAAATGCACTGTTTTATTGGAAGAGGCTACTTTTTAACAAAATTCTATTTTAGATTTTAAAAATTTGTTACGGTTTAAAATTTTTCTAGTTTACCATAGAAAATTGAAATTGTTCCAGAGAGCTTGGATTTATACAAAAAATTTTAAAAATAAAAATAAATATTTAATTGCGATGATTATGTCGACTTTCTGGCATTAAATACATATTTTTTCAAGTTTAATGAATATACATTTATATCAAAAGAATATTTTTCAAATTTAAATAATGTTTGCATTGTGTTGATTATGATAATTGTTAGAATTAAATAAATATTTGTTTAATTGAATGAATATTCATTTATCTTCATTTAATATTTTTCCAATTTAAGTCATTATTCCGTTGCAATGATTACGTCAACTTCCAGCATGCAATCAATATTTTTTTCAATTTAATGAATATACATTTGTATTGAAAGAATATTTCTTACAATTGAGCAATTTTCTTATTGTGTTATTAACTTAAAGTATTAAATATTTTTTTTTCAATTGAACGAATATCGGTTTATCCTGAAAGAATATTTTTTAAATTTAGATAATGGTTTTATTGTTATGATTTTTACATTTCTTAACATGGAATATATATTTCTTCAGTTGAATGAAAATGCATTTATCTTGAGTGAATATTTTCTTGACTCATAAAAAAATAAATTAATTGCCCCAGTGATGTATGAATTGTTTAATTTTGAAACATATTTAACCCTTTCAAAGAAACGATTTCATTGGACTAAAGAAGGAGTTCTTCTGGTACTTAAAACATATTCAATAAACCTAGATTCCTACCTTCTAAGAAATCATTTATTTGGCTTAATATTTGTCACTTTTAATGCGAAGAAATATTTACTTATATTAAAGAAATGTCACCAAAGAAATCATTTTTTTGAATGGATGCGTAAATCTTTTGCATCTAAACAATATATTTACTCAACTGGAGTAAACAATTCCTTGGCACAAAGAAAAAAAAACAAAGAAACTCATTTCCTTGAATCAAGTAATTTTTTTTTAAAGTGTAGTGTGTTACTGTTATTGACAATAGTTAAAATTGTATGGGATGCTGTAGTAAAGTCCTTTCGGAACTCGCCAAGAGACGTTGGGATTAGCACCCGGGTGTACATATAGTTCGTTCGCATAGGTTTTCAAGGTTACTACTTTCAAACTGTTTTATTTTGAAGTCCTGTTAGAATTTAACCAGATACTCGAAAAATATACTATCCTAATAAGATTCGTAGTACTACACTTTTTCTATAAACTATTTCTTGTTTTCTGTTTTAGCGGCGTCTTTTCATTCACAGGAATCTTTTCTTCAGTTCCATTTAACTACAACGCAGTAAGTTTGTATGTTTATTTGACCCCCCCATATATGACCCCGCCCAATACAGTTATTATACCAGCAATAACTAATTTATAATGGCGAATTCTGAATAATTTTGTTTCGAAATTTTGTCTATAGGATCAAATGATAGTTGTAGTTTTATAATTTAAAATGCTTGGTGCACATGTGCATTAATACACGGAAAACATTTTCTTTAGGCAAACGAGTGAATCTAGAATATATTAAACTCAAAGAAAGTGTTGGCTTAGATTAGGTAAAACGTTTAGTTAGTTTGAGTTAAACATTTAGTTACTTTATATATACTGTTCTCGTAGATCAGTAATTTTGACCAAGTTGCTAAGTTTTAAAATTTATTATTTTTGACGGATTGTATATAATTTGTTTATCTTTAGATTAGAAAAACATTTAGTTGTTATAGAAATATATTAACTTGAGGTAGATAATTTTTCGTCTGGTATCGAGAAAATGAATTTCGCTGAAATCCGCATAATGCATTTGGAGGTCAAGTTTGTTGTTTTCCTCGCGTTTCTTGGTATTTCAATTTAGTCGCGGCCTACAATTGAAACACTTGTAATTTATTATTACCCTGATACAAACTCTATTTAACCCCTGCACTGTGTGGACCGAAAATCACAAAGTGGGCCCAAAATGTGTGGAATGTTCTACTAGATGGATTTAATTGAAAATTGATACTAATAGGCTATTTGAGTCGCTGAATACGAATTCAGGTCAAAATTCGAAATTTCAAAATGGCTGATCAAATATGGTGACTACAATTTTTAAAAAATTTAATGATTTGACGGATTTCATTAAAAAATGGTATTAGGGGGTTATTTGGGTCGCTGCATATGAATTCAAGATTAAAATTTGAATTTTCTAAACTACTAATCCAATATGGCGATCCGCCATATTGTATCCACTATTTTGAATTTTGTAATTCAGGTGTCAGATTCGGACACAGAGACCTAAAAAACTTTAATACACCAAGTTTCATGAAAATCCGCTAATTTTGCGTAATTTTGATCCGCGATATTGGATCCGCCATTCTGAATTTTGGAATTCTGATACCATATTCGGAATCAGAGACCCAAAAAACCTTTGTTTATCAAGTTTAATTTTTATTATATCATCAAGCCATTTCCCTTTCGGAGTAGGCGTGACTCGGTTGGAAAGTAGTATTGTTGGGAAGGAGATATAGATTTTTTCATTTGTTAATTTTTTTTTTTTTTATTGTAATAACACGTTTGTTCCGCAACACTAATTCGACCCAGGTTGCTAATCAATCTCTCTAGCGATCACCCCAAGTGAAGAGCTTCACAAAGTTGTTATGTGAGGTTCCTCGCTCGGGCCCATTAGTATCCAAGGTCTTTTGTTTCAGGCGTCATTCACTCTACTCACATTCTTTTTATAAATTATTTGTGAAAAATAGATAATAAAGAAGCATAATTTGAAAATTATCATCTTCAAGTTTATCTATTTTTAATTCTTTCAGCTTTTCTTCAGTTTTTTTGTACTGTCTTTCTATCAGTAAAAAACTTTGAGATATATAAAAGATTTTTTAGACATAAATAGAAAAATATCATTTTTAAATACGAGAAAATAAAATAGAGAATAGAACGTGCTGTTGTTCCAGTTTTTATTACTCAGGCATTTCAATTATGAAATTATCTCTATTCTAAAGAAATATAAAAAATTGAAATCCACGAAAACATATGTAATTTTGATATTTGCTCTGGTGATTTTACATGTGATTTTCGCTTTTTTTTTTAATCTGCACTAATTCTGTGTCCTTTCAGGAGTTTCTGTTTTGAGTCTCAACCTAAAATTTCTAATTTCAATGTCTTCATTTTAAACTTGCTAATTAAGGTCGAATATTTCCATTTGAAATTACTTTTTTATTAACGTTTTCAATTTAAAATTGTTGAATTCTACACGCTTTTAATTTCAAGTGCTTTCAATTTCAAATTATTTAGTTTTGGCGGCTTCAAGCTACAAATTACCGAAACATGAAGTCACAATTTGAAGTGATCCTATTTTCATAAATTAAAATTTGAAATTGCCTTTTGATAATTGAATCTACAATTGTTTAAGCATTAGAGCTTTCACATTGAAATTGTAAAATTGAAAACGATTTAAATTTAGACCAAAAAACTTATCCAATTATGCTGATTAATGCAATTATAGGATTTTTGCGTTCGTTGTTCTTTTTATTAGGAATCTTAATTTTAAGAGTCTCACATTGAAATTGCTGAAGTCTGAACGTCTTCAATTAAAACTTGCTTATTGCAATCGATAATTTAAAACTAAAATTATTCAATTCTTCAAGTTTCTAATTAAAAGTTGTTTAATTCAAATGCTTTCAATGTCAAATTATTTGTTTTGACGCTACAAGCTTCAATTTGCCAAAACATGAAGACTCAATCTGAAAAGGTACCATTTTTCACTCTGAAATTGGACAGTTTAAAATAATTTTAATTAAAAGGCAAATCATTTTATATTGTTACATTTAATTTTAAAAAATCGCAATTAAAAATGGTCCAATTTAAAAAAATGGAATCTGAAATTATTCCATTCAGATGACTTTCAACTTGAATTTATATAATTATGCTGATTAATGAAATTATGTTATTATTCACGTGTTAAAAGATTTCAAAGTTCCTTGGGAATACTAAAGAAGAGATTCCAAGATATTTATGACGCATCAAAAGAGTTCAAGGCTTGGACAACTCGATTTTATTACAAATTTAACAAAATTAGACTCTGGACTAAAAATAGGGTGCTATAGGTACCAAATCTTGAAAAATGTATCACATATTTAGTGAATTGGCCCATAAGGGATATATAGGGACGGGTCTGTGAGGCCTGAACTCGAATAAATTAAAAGCTAGTTCTTAGCTATTCATTATGAATATTTTAAGTTTTAATGATTCAAGCTCGAATTCAAGAATCTAGATTCTAGAAAGACAGTAGTAGAACCTAAATCCAGTCAAGCGGAATCCAAATAATTTTCCGTATCACTTGTAATCACAAGGATCACAGTGTAAAAGGAGCCAAAAAAAGGGAAATATGGTGATTTTCTCACGAAAAAGGGGAAAATAGGGGAAAGATTAAACACTTATTTTTATATGTCGAAAAGAACAAACAATCTTTTTATAAGAAATTTTACATTTTTAAATAATTTTCAATGATTTTTCAATGATTTCTGCCATTAAAGAATTTATTTTTAAAAATTGGATATACTAAGTCATTGGAAATCCATTCACAGTGATATAAAAAAGTCTGAGAAAAAATAAAATTAGTTAAATACAACATTTTGATATGTTTAACATCGTTCTCATAAATATTTCTTTCCAAGATTCGTCATTTTTTGCTTACTACAATTAATGCATTCAATGTAAATTTAAAGCTACATTCTTCAGTAGAGCAAAGTAAAAATGCTCAAATTAATCGAATCGCTCAAGCTGAGGGATAACAATTTATAGTCTGACATCCAAAACAAGTAAAGAAAGAAAATTTTAAATCTGCTAATATCTTCTGTTCTCATTTAAAAATTTTCAATACCTAAAATTTTGAAAATTGAAAAAAAGTTGGCTTCTTTAAATATTTTTTTAAATATACAAAAACATGTTTTTTGGATAGATTCTTACCTGAAATTTCTTCAGCTTGATCCAAAGAAACGTGTAATTATTTTTTATTCATTGGAAACATTTTTTTTCGTTGTGTATATAACGTCCCATAATCGCAAAAAAATATGAAATCCCAAAAATCCTAAATCGCGACAAAAGTTTTTTCCTCCAAAAAGCAGAATGATGAAAGTTTTCTTTGGTCCAAGCTAAATAAATTTCAGGTTCAACATATTCAACTTTTTTTCAATGTGTGCATATGACTCAATCCACAAAAAACATGTTTTTGCACAGTTCCAAAAAAATTATTACTGCGCAAGAAGTTTATTTTCAAATTTCGTAATTTTTTATTATTGTTCACTAGTAAAAGCTGTAAATATAACAAATTTGTCATAATTTTTGAACCAATAGGAAATATTTCTAATTTGAAATGATTAAATTTTACTGATTTAAAATCTTTTTTTCACTTTTGTCGAATGCCAACCCACAAGTTTTTTCCCCTCAAATTCAACGATTTGATTTTTTTAGCATTTTCACTCCACCCTACTCTTCAGTGTTCTTAAACTTCAATTAAAAATTGCTCAAGTTAAATATTTAACATTGCAGTTGATGAATTTGGAATATTCCATTTTTTAATTAGGTAGGTACATAAAGTGTTCAACTTCTAATAGGCGCTGCATGCATATAACCGAATATTCAAAGGGCGTAACTTTAAGCCCCGTGCGGGACCTTTTCCGGTGGTCCGATTGAGCTCACCAAGGTACCAAAATTCATGTTTTGGGACGCAGTACCGTATGAGAATGGTACATATAAGCATTTCACACTTTCGGGAATTTTGGACCTCTCTAACTTTGGAACCTTTTCTTTAGTATTCCTTAGGACTCTTGAAATCCTTCAGGACCCAGGATTATCTCTCAATTCTAACAAAACTCATTCACTTTACTTTTTCGGGAAGTGCATTATGTTTTTCTAATAAAACGGATTATATATACATACCACAAAATACAAAGATAATTTTCTTCTTGATATAAAAGATAAAAAGTGATTGCAAATTTCAAATTAGATGCAAAACTCGCGTGAAAAATAATATAATTGTATTTATCAGAATAATTAGATAATTCAAAATTGAAATTGGACAGAATTGAATAAGTTTACCTTCAATTTTCCAAAATTGGACAATTTTAAATTGAAAGCTCTTGAACTTGAACAATTTTGTTTTCAAATCTAAAAAATGTATACTACTGACGGATAGTATCAGACCACTAAACGGGTGGCCTATTAAAAATTAGTCTTGACTTTGAAAGGTGATATTGTCATGCATATTTACAAAAACTTGTTGAAAAACTTATTAATCTCTGCGTTAAATAAGCCCTAGATAAAGCAATTTGTCCTCGCGAGTAATTAATTATCACGTGATAACGACAAAACTAAATTCCGGTTTTTAAGGAATTTTGTACTTCAACTTCAACTTATGGCAGGAGCTAGCAAAAGAAATTTAATAATCTGATATTTAAAAAAAGATTTTTCTATAGTATTTTGCACTTTATTGAAGCAGTCCAGCCTTTAACAATCTTCACGGGTTCAATAAATAATAATTTTTTGGTCCTAGCATACTAAATTTAAAATACATTACCGCACCGCCGCGCCGCGTCGCATTAAACCACGCTGCGGTAATTTTTGTGAGGAAGGGTACAACTGTGCACGAAGCAACATTGCACGAGCCCATATGTGCACGTCGATGGCCACTGGTGCAGCTGTGCACGTTGTTGGCCACAGGCACAACTGTACACCGGCCATTTGTGCACGTCTACATTTCGACGTGCACAGTTGGAAGTCTCCCATCTGTGCTTGTGAACTGTTGCTAGGGTACCATCTGTGCAGGTATAAATTTCGACGTGCACAGTTGGGAGCGTATCAACTGTTCACGTCTCAAATAATACGATCAGAGTTTAAAGTTGCAAGTCAACGTGGACAGATGGTACTCTCCCAAATGTGCACGTCCCAATTAATACGATCAGATATAAACTTACAAGTCCACGTGCACAGATGGTACCCTTGAAACTGTGTACATCTCAATTAATAAGATGAGATGCTAAACTTACAAGTCCGCGTGCACATATTGGAGACTTCGAACTGGCCGCGTATCAGTTGATAGAATTGGACTCTTCATTTAAAAGTCCACATACACCCAGATGATACACATATTTTATGCGCAAAATGATAGTACCAATCGAGATGCGCACAGTTAGGAAGGTATCATATGTGCACGTGCACTTCTGGGTGACAAATTATTTTATTAATCGAAGCGTGCACAGTTGGAAGGGTAGCATCCGTACGCGTTTTAAGTGACAATGCTGATTTCAATACTTCTAAGTGAAAAATCTTATTGCATTAATTAAGGCGTGCAGTGTCGGGAGACTCTTATCTGTACACGTGGACTTGTAAGTCAATAATATGATCGTACCAATTGAGACATGCCCAGTTGGGAGTCATCCATCTGTGCACGTGTACAGTTGGGAGGGTCTCATCTGTGCACTTGGAAAGTTGGGAGTGCCCCATCGGTGCACGTGTATAGTTGTGGAGTCTCCCATCTGTGCACGTAGACTTCTGAGTAAAGAAAATATCGTATTAATTGAGAGTTGAGCAGTTGGTAGTCTCCCATATGAGCACGTGCACAGTGGGAAGTCTTCCATTTGTGCACGTGAACGTAGCTCCTGCCAAGAGTTGAAGTTGAAATAAAAAATTCCTAAAAAATCAGAATTTTATTTTTGTGCTTCTCACGTGGAAATTTAATACCTACCAAGTCAAATTACTTCATCTGGGTCTAATTTGACGTAGAATTGGATAAGTTTTTCGATGCTCTTCCACAAATATTTTTATTTATATTCTGGAAGGCGCCATCAACTTTCAAAGTCAAATCTAATTTTGAATAGGGCACCTGTTCATAGGTCCGATACTATCCTTCGGCAGTGTACATTTTTGAAATGAGCAAATGAAAATTATTTAAGTTCAAAAACTTTTAATTTGAAAATATCTTAATTTTAAAAAAGTAAATGTGGAATTACTTAATTCTGACTGTTTTCAATGTGAAATTATACAATTATTCTGATAATTACAATTATATGATTTTTCACTTGATTTTCGCGTTCGGTTCCAGCCAGCCTTATGCATTGACGTTAGTTCACGTAGCTTCTTTGCGTAAGGTGAGTTGTAAGGGGCGCTGGGTGGCATGTAAACCTGAATTTGTCAACAGAGGCATGGCAGATGTACAGAGAATCTCTGTTTTTTTACAATTTATATTTAATTAGAAAGTCTTTTGACAAATGATTTCAATTCTAAATTATTGGGAAAATTAAGAAGGAAAGAGACCCCCCAAAGGAAAAGGAACTCAGGAACATGGGAACAGTGGGAAAAAAAAAAGAGCGGAAACCGGTGTATAGCTCCGGGATGTACTTTGGTTTGAACGAATTCAGCCAGCGCGAATTGAATGAGTTTCAATTCGTTTTAATTCGTGGTCAAGGTCATTTCGAAAAAATCAATAAAACATCCACACATCACTACTTTACCACCGAGCAATTCACGCCTACCCCGAAAGGGAAACGGCTTAATGATATAATAAACCAACCCAACTTCTAGATCCTAGCAACCGACAGTTATGTTATTTTGCCCAATGGTCTCATCAAAGAAAAATTCAATGTTTACCAGGATGGTCGTAGGTCAGAGACCTGGAAATCAGAAAAAAGTCAAGAAATTTGATTAGGGCCTCAAGAAAAAGTTGAGAATTAATAAAAAAATTTACAACATTCTGTTCTTTTAATATTAATTCTCCGGGAAAATGAAAAATTGGTCAGCGAAAAGTAAGGGAATATTGAAAATGTAGTTTGCGGCCACCCTGATATAATATTCTGGTTATTAATTTATTTGCGTTGTATTTTTATTCATGTTCTTTTTTTCAGTTGCTTCCTCTGGACGAGTATATTTTTGCTAAAAATGTTAATATTTGCTTGAAAATTCATATTTTGGTGTTAAAAATTCAACTGAAATCTTATTTGGTAACAAATTTGACAAGTTTTTTTTTAAATTTGTCCTATTGGCTCAAAAACTCATCTCTTTTGATAGAAATTTAATCTCCTTTAGTTGAAAATGCAGCTGCTTGGTTGAAAATTCATCTTCCTTAGCAGATGACTTAACTATTTTGTTTGAAAATTCGTCTTTTATGGTTGAATCCGACTGTTTATTATTTGAAAAATTAACCTATTTTTTTGTTGAAATATCTACTATTACATAACGCGTTGTGGCACATATGAAGTATCCAAAATGGGTTCTGTCATATATAAAGTGTTCGCACATATAGATTTTTTTTAACTTGTTTTCAGGTGAATCCGGTTGTTCATCATCAGCCGCTGACGAACTTGAGTGCCTGATGAGATAAGAATGTTATAAATTAATCTCATTTGATGTTTGAAATCTTTTTCGATGATGTTGTAGATACAAAATTATTAGTATGGTCTAGTTTGGAGTTCGTCTTTTATCGCTGTTATGCTTACACAGAGGCCGCGAGTGTTGGAGGTGACAACAGTCGCCTCTGCCTGCTTTCTTAGAGTTACTATGTATCACTCCGTAGGTTTTTAGTCGCTTGCTTCCTGATGCTCTAGGAAGTTTCTTACAATGCGACAGGTGCTTAATAAAACTGCCTCTGAGCTGCTGCCTGTACCCTATTGACTGATAAGTGTTCGAGATGTTCAGTGCATTTCGGGTGCACATTGCCTGTAGCCGAGATTACAATAGGATGAATAGATGTATGTTTGACATTCCTCAACATTGCCTTTACTTCATGCCTCAACTCGTTATACTTATGGATCTGGGTTGTATACGTTGCCTGCAAATTCCGGTTAAGTGGACAAGCAATGTAGATGATGAAAAATCTCTCACCTTTCTTCTACCGCATCACGATGTTGGGTATGTTGGCTCAGATATAATGATCCATCTGGATAATTATATCCCAATATAAGATGTGATCTTCGTTTTCTAAAACGGGCACTGAAATGTATCCATAGAAAGGCATCTATTCTCTTGAGAGCCCTAAATTTAGATTAAGTTGCTGATATGTGACCCTTACCACATCGTTATGTCTGTGCGTATATTCTCCCTGACCCATTACGCGATAACCATCAATAAAGTGGTTGATGGATTCCTTGGAATCTCCACATGATCGGCACCAGTCAACCGCATGTTGATGGAACACGTGTTTGCGATAATTTCATGTGCTGACAACACTGTTCTGAATCGGAATGGCGAATCCTTCCAATTATAGAAACAGGACGACGCTCTTTTTCAGCGAAATATTGGATGCCTGACTATCCACTGTATGTTGATCTAACGTTTTGGGGTGCTCACCGTGGGTGGCTTTTTGTCTACAGTGCGTTTTTGATTCCTTTATGGTCTCAAGGGCGTGTAATCGAGATTCGTTTTACAGATGGTGTTGGAAAACGCAACATCTCGCTTGCTGTTAAAATAGGCTCTCAACTGTATAATTCGTGACTTACACAGTTTTTCGACATCTACAACGCCCCTAACTCCTCTATGTCGTGCTGGAACTAATCTTCCAATCGCCGAATTACTATGGTGCATTCGGTGCTTTGTCATTTCCACCTGGATGATTCTGTCGAGTTAAGAGAACTCTTCAAAAGCAATCTAAATCTTGTAGTAAAGGCAGTTTTTAGGCTTTTCTTAACTGACGTATGCTGAATACTCTTAGATTCGAAAATACCCCGGTATTAATATGACTGGCCCTTAGTCATTGCCTCGATATCATTCTCGAAATCGTCTTCTAGCTCTGCGGTCTAAATTCTCCTCTGGTTAAATGCACTGTTATACATTTACATATCTAGTTCAAACTCCTTGTGAATATCATTAGAAAATTGCTTTGTGACATCGATCACTTGCTGCAGTCTCTGGTCTGAATAAGCGTATAGCTTCAGGTTATCCATATATAGAAGATGGGTCTCTTTATTAGCATCCTCATTAATATGTATTCTGAACACATGCGACATGCTTTAGTGTTTTGCTCAATGGGTTCAACGCTAAACAGAACCATGGTGCACTGATGGAGTCTCCTTGAAAAATACTCTTTGTAGTGCGTATTTATCTAGTTATCCTTGGTTGTCAATGAAACGAATACTTGATTCTTGTACCCCAAAGCATCATCGCACGACTTACAAAGTCGATGATGCGTAGGCAGATTTTGTAATGTTTTCAGACTTGAAGCAAATAGTCATGTGGTACGGAAGGAAACGCTCGTAGTCAATATATGCTATGTGCGAGTTTCTTTGATATTAACGAGCTTGATAATAGATTTAATACTTTCACGATGATTCATGATGATAAATTTAAATTTAAAGCTTTTTCGGGTTTCAATGTAGAGTAGAACCGGGACGGCAAGCATGTTAGTCGCAGATACCTTGTTCAACGCCGACAGATTTGAAGACCAAATCTATACATTTTTAAATATTTTTTAATTTCTGTGTGTATGTCTATTAGACGAAAAATCAGAATTCATTTTTTTTCAATATTTGTATACGCAGTAGAAAATCATGTGTATATAGTCAGAAAATCAGAGTTTTTACAGGACTAAGAAAACATGGAAATGTAATTGAATTATAAGAACAGTGATTGGAATTTTATTACTAGTACCTGCTTTAAACTTTTAATAATAATTTTTGAAACTTGAGAACTGGTTTCAAAAATATAATGTATATCAATAAAGTATTTTACTGTTTTAGCGAACTAAACCAGCACGGGAGCTGTTTTATCTAGTATTTTTGTGTTCACTAATCACCGAAATTTTTTAATTTGAATTAAGTTAGTTATTTACGTTTGCAGGCCTGCAAATGAAAATTTTCAATTAAAAGCGCTTCTGATTTCAAATGCTACAAGTTGCGGTTTTAAATTTGGTATTCTACAATCCTGAAGGATTTAAATCAACAACACAATTTTGTATGTTTAAATTAAAAATGATTTAATTATTGTGAATTTTAATTAGAAGGTATATACCATTTCAAGTACCTTAGTCTACAATTATTCCATTTTCACCGCTTTCAACAAATAATTGTTTAATTTCACACGGTGTCAATTTCGAAATTATTCAATTAGTAATTCTTCAACATGCAAATTAAAAACTAACCATAAAAGCCTTCAATTTGAGATTTCATATCTTTGAAAGTTTCAAAAGGCGAAATTATCCTGCAATTTTAATATTTCAAACTATCTGATTCGTCATTTTTACAACCTTAAATTTCCAATATATTAACACTTTCAACTTTTAAATGAAAATAATTTTACAATCTGGCAGTATTCACACATGCATGATCAGAAATTGTACAATTTCAATCAATAGTAATTTTAACATTGACTAATTCAAAAAGTTTCTTTTTTTATTGTTACATTTTCATCGAACTTCAAAGATTACGATGTCTTAAATTTGAATTGAATTGACTGAAATCTGTACTTTTTCAAAAGTAGATCCGAAAGACCTGATAAAGTCATGAAAATTTCATACAGGACTACTGTATTACCCTTGGAAATATTAATTTTCGGTGAATTTGTTTTCCTTTTTCAATGTAGAATTTTTTCGGTATTCGAAAAAGACTTATTGGTCACACCTGTGCTAATTCTTAAGTAGAAAAGTCGGGATATGGACAGACAACAGTGCTGTTTTGAAGTCAACCGAGTTGGTTTGCTTCAATACAGGAATGTCTGTTAATTCAATACTCCAAACTATTTATACTTGTTTAAACCAACCAAAAGTTTTGGTAAACTCGAATATAATTTTACAAACGAAAAATGTTGTTGTAAATATAATGAAACTTGGTTGACTCAACTATATATTGCAGTTAACCAAACTATTTTGTTGAATAAACGAAATTTTTCTGTCCGCTGAAAAGAAATTTTAAATAAATATTAGATAAAATTCACAAGCAAGCAGTTATTCTCACCCTGCAAACAACGAATGCTAGATAAGACTTGTTCATGACCTCGATTATGTATGAATCATATAACTAGACGTCTAAAAATTTCATATTACGTGGAAATGAAATGCCTACCTCTGAAAGTAAAGCAATGGCTGGAATAATGGAAGATGCAGATGGGATGTAGAAAGTTTACGAGGACAATGAGAACTTTTTACGTGAGACTCGAAATATACACACACAGGAGCATGCAGGAGTAATGCGGGTAGAAAGTTTCCTCATAAAACTGTAGGAAATGAAGTTATTATTTTTAACACTTGTAGATGTGCTTTTTGCTCCCCTAAGCGTATTTGGTTGTCCGTCTAATCCAAACTGTACCGCGCAAGACATTTTTATGGCGAAAGTATTAATATACATATTTCGGATTTTGCATTTGTTCATCAAATTGCGAATCAGAATGATCCGATTCTCAAGATCAATTGCCTGTCATGAATTTTGATAAGAAACAACCTTTGAGTATTAATTCTTATGACACATCCGAGTCCTGACTTTTCTTTGTTGAAAATTAATTTCGTTAACTGAAAACTCAAATATTCCAGTTAAAGATCCATAATTTCTTTTTAAAAAACATCCTTTTATAATAAGATTATTTAAAAAAGATTTTTAATCATCTTTTTTTGGTTCAAAATACAACTGTTTGGTTAAAAATTTAATTATTATGTTACAAATTCATATTTTTTTGGTTAAGCATTGCATTTTTTTAATCTGTCATATTCGGTTGAATTTAACTTTTTTATGTTGAAAAAATAGTTTTCTTATGTCCATTGAATTGCGGTTTTTGATCTACTAGGCTGAAACCAAAATGCTTTTTATTCTTACCTTTGAAAAAAATGTCTATATATATTTTAATATTGTATTTTTAATTATATATATTTCAAGTTTCCGGACTTATATGGCTGTATGAAAATTTAAAAAAATAAATCGAAAATACCTTTTCCAACAATCAGTTAAGGTTTTAGTTTTTGAGTTATAAAATATTTCAGCTGGACCAATCAGGAGCGCGGTATAAATAGTTGTTTGTGCGTGAGCGGGAGTCCAACGTAGAGTAGAGATAATCGGTCCAGCCTAAATATTTTATCACTCCAAAACTAAAACTTCCACTGATTTTTGAAAAATGAATTTTTCATTTATTTATTATTATTTTATACAGCCATATAAGTCCAGACACTTGAGTCTGGGACAACCTGAAGCCATGAATGGGATTTACCGCGGTCCTACTGGGAGCCGATGTCATTTTTTAGATGACAGTTGCTCCCAGTGGGACCGTATTTTAATAAAATTCTTGTTCTGATTTATTTCGAAAATTTCTTATGATTGTAAAATTCATTATGATTTTCAATATCTTACGCTAATCGTAGAGGGCATGCACTTCATCGGCACGCGTGCGACTTGCACGATGTGCGACGCATATGTGACGCATATGCGGACACATCTGTTTGGTGATCTGCGTGACATGCGTGACGATTTATTCGCATTAGTGCCTGCACCGTGCGTGGCACCATTCGCGCATATTGTTATCTGGGTGTGTACGCATGTACAACAGTGTTTTTCATTTTATGCATATAAACTTGGTTGATTGAATCCAAACAGAATAATTCATTTTTGGTCTTGCAGTGTGTAATACAAGAAATATTGTTTATAAAATTGTTCATCTTTATCCATGTCTTGTAGTAAAGTTAGAAAATTAATTATATACAGTTGATTATGTTCAAAGAATGAAGTTATCAAGCCTACAAATAACCAGATGGTGCATGTGTTAATTAAGATTGTTTAAACAATAAAAAATTGTTATCCGATGTCCAAATGTAATAAGAGGGTGTAATGTACTAGTAATTGGATATACATAATTCTCGTTCTAAAATTTATCTACACTACAAATATGATTGTCGATCTCTGAAATTGGTATTTTCATTATAATTTGAGTGTTTAATTTGAATGATTAAAATTTCAAAGTACCCAATTCCCACTTTCTTTGAAAGTTCCTTTAGTTGCTTTGGTATACGTGATACAATAATTTTGTATTTCAAAAAATAAACACACCAGTTTTCATGAAGACGCGTCTAACCTTAATTTAAAACATTTCGGGGTCGTTTTTGAGCCATCC
Organism: Andricus grossulariae; assembly: GCA_011634705.1. Lineage (NCBI taxonomy): Eukaryota > Metazoa > Arthropoda > Insecta > Hymenoptera > Cynipidae > Andricus > Andricus grossulariae. The sequence goes on along the minus strand of JAABKJ010075445.1, from coordinate 63,754,350 downwards.
TCTGGATTTTTATTATATACGTTCTCATGATAGTGTAAAAAATAATACAGTTTTTTAATTTTTATTAATAAAAAATTGAAGGATGTCTTAAAGATGATGCTGAAACGTTATGAAGATAAATATATGTACGGCAATAGAAGTTGGTATTTATTTTTTACATTTTCATCTCAATGAGAAGGTATTGGTTTTATATGAAAATGTACTTTCGCTGATTTGATCAAATCTCGACATTTTCGGACTTACTGATTAAGAAAAAAAGGTTCTCACTTCAGTGTGTCTGGTTGTTGTCGTTCTTATCGTCGGCGTCTGTGAGTATGATACTTTCGAAGGAATTATCCTATTGGATTGCCTTTTGGCACAAATTCTCATCGCACGCCGTGCGCGCGGCTCGCAAGATTAAGGGCGACTTTTGGTTCTCGCGCTTCGCGCTCGATAATGTATTTACCATGCGCTGCGCGCTCAGACTTTGTACTTCTCCCATATTTGTGAACAGACCTTTTGAAATTAAAGGTCAAAGCATCGAAAACTGTAATTTGGTGATTGTGAAATCTCTCTTGTTCAAGCTCCTTCGACTTTACCGAACACATTCTCATCACATATCTCGTTCTTCGCACACGTTTTTTTTCTAAAATGCGAACTTTGCTACTTTATGTTCAACACTATTCTATCAAATGTATATTACATTTATTTCTGTACCTCGGGCTGGGGTAGCTTATTCAGATATTGCAAAATAATGTACAAATTTCATTTATCAAGATGACTTTAATATTTATTCCTTATTTTGCATTAATTTTTATTCGCAGCTATCCTGAAAAATGTTTATCATTTCAATAAATTTATATTATTACAATTCATAATATGCATTGGTATCGAAACAGACGTATTTTCATTGTCTTGTTTTTATAATTGAAAAAAGTGCGCATCGTATAAAAAAACAATGTTGTTATTATACATTCTACTGCAACTTGTGTAGTTTTTCCATAAATTAAATTTTTTTATTTTCAATGTTATTTATCACGATGTGAATTAAAAATACGCATCCTAGCGTAAGGTGGTTCTAAGTAGTTATAATTTAGGCGAAAAATTTTGTTAAATAAAATGTTATTTTAGCTTGTGTCGTTATTCCAAAAAGTTAATTTTTACATTTACATTCTAATGGGAAGCTATTGGTTTTATGTAAAATTTGACGTAGGTTTTGATCAACTCTCCAAGTTTTGAGACTGTTTGTCTGTAGCAGGGCCGATGGAACGTAGGTTATCTGTCTTTCTCGCTCCTTAAGAAGTGTCAATGCAAAGGAATTAGAGTAAGCGAGACACTCGCATGTGGAAAACAAACGACTGTTTTCAACATGCGAGTGTCTCGTTTACTCTAATTCCTCTACATTCACACTCCTTAAGGAGCGAGAAAGACAGATAACCTACGTTCCGCTGGCCCTCGTCTGTAGTCTGAAGTATCGAGTAGGCACGATAACTTTCGAAAGATTGATTATATTGGATTGTGCTTTGGCACACTTTTTTAGGGCCTAAAAAGAAAGAACGAGTTCGTTAATCAGCCATTTTTGACCAAAGGTTCTGGTTTTATCCATCGAAAAAGCTTTTTGAAAAATTAAAAATGTTAAGACGCTGAATTATTCACTTAAAAAAGATCTACAAATTTACATCGAACCATTTTTTTTATTAAATGCATATTTTTTGTTTAAATAGTGAAAAATGTTATAAAATATGAAAAAATCAATTCTTCAGCAAAACTATGCGATATAAGAAAAAAATGTCGAATAGAAGAATTGTTCATCCCAAAAATATCTACAAACTTACTGGTGACTATTTTTTTATAAGACCAGGGCCGGTCTTAGGAAATTGGCGCCCCTAGGCTATTATATTACAGCGCCCCCCCCCCCCTCAGCCGAGCATTTTTTACAATTTTCCATCATTATAAACACTAAAAGAATCAGGACATGGTAACAAGTTGTATATGTTATTATTTTCAGATTTCATAATAATTTACACGCATAAATGTTTGTTTTGACATTGGATATTTCGGATTGGATAAATGTGCCAAAATTCATTTGAAGAAAGGAAAGATTGTTGGCGTTCCCAAGGACCCTGAGCTTGTAGATATAAGTGTTATGAGACATCTTAACACTGGAGAGACCTATACATACCTGGACGTGCCTTAAAGCCGCATTCAGGGCGTAACATCAGTAAAGGAGTCTCTCCGAAGCAGATGCAGGCAACCCTGCGGTGGTTGTTATCCTTTAGTTTTTAATTATATGTATATATATATGTACATATAAGTACCTTGTAGATTAACGCAAAAAGTGAAGACACCTATCTCGTCCTGACCCAATATATTTTATTGACAAATGATACCCCAACATCCTACAATACCAATTTATAGCAGTTACTATCTTCAAAATGCGGATTTCTCTTAGGTTAAGTTATAGTTTTGTAAAGTTTCTTACATAGATTTAATCTAATACACTTTTAAATTTTTTTTGAGAGAGAGATTGTATCAAAAGTTGAAAATATTAATTTTTCTGTTACAAGATTCGTTTTAAGACGGACAATTATGAATTTATTTAAAATTTCGTAAGGGACTTAAGTCCTCATTCAAATCCATATGACTTATTTGTTGTCTTTTAGGGAATGTTTTGCAGAAATTTCAAAAATAAGTTTTTAATAATAGGGATAAAGAAACGAAGGAATTTGAGGTACTTTCGGTAAGACTAGGAAATTTTTTCTGGAACAAGTTTTATGAGATACAAAATACTGCTTTTTTAAAAAAAAAAATTTGTATGTGTGAAGAAAGGTGCCCACATACTATCGGAACGGTTTAAAGTCATCTCGATGTTCTTTCTAAAACTAAGCTAGAAACCTAGAAGCTTCTAAATGAGATTAAATTCTTTGCGTAATCAAGACTTAAAGACAAAATGTTTTTATTTAAAATTTTACAAAAATTAACAATTTATAAGACCATGCTATTTGAGTCCCTGTGTATCCTCTAGTGCAAACGCATACATTGCCACCCTCCGAATGCAATCAATAGAGCTTTTTAAGTACTTTTGAGACCGTCATTTATAAACATAATCTCTTACAAAGTCACCTTGTGTGACGAATTATACAAAAAGACTGAACGAAAAACAGGTTTGCAACCATCAGTGGTCTCACTGATTCTTTACTTTTCTCACTCTTCCTTCTTTCTTATATATATATTTGACTCTAATGAGACGAACATAGTGATGACTGGAAACATATTTTGCTGGTTTAAACCTTTTTTTGCATAATTCATTACACAAGATAACTTTGTCAGATATTACGTTTCTGAACATCTTTCTTGAAATTGTTACACTGAGACATATAATGCCATAGACTTCGCTACTGTATTGACACGAGCGGTTCTCGTTTAACTTTATAAACTTTTTAAATAGTTTCAGTCCTTGATACAATAATCTACTTCGTTTATCTTTTACGAAAATTTTCGTTATCCTACCAAATGTTGCTTTCCTATAAACATAACGAATACAACTGTTAACAACTCTATAAAATGTTTAGGTATTATCTACGTTAAAGTACAGGCGATACATACGTAGCGACCTGCCAATAGTCATAATGGGGTGACGGACAACTGTGAACGTAGCAACTTTGCACGTGCTCAACTGTGCACGTCGATGGCCGGACGGACAACTGTGCACGTCCATCTGTGCACGTCCAAGTCCACAGGAGCCCACCTGTGCACGTCGAAATTTTGACGTGTAAAGTTGTCCAAATACTGTCTGTGCACGTGTAGAGTTTTCCAAGTGACAACTGCGCACGTCCAAATTTCAACGTGCACAGATGGGCTCCTGTGGACTTAGACGTACACAGATGTCACATTCCTAACTGTACACGTGCACACTTGTCACTTGCCCAACTGTCCACGTGTACAGATATCACTTGCCCAACTGTGCACGTGCACATATATCACTTGTCCAACTGTGCACGTGCACAGATGTCCATTGTCCAACTGTGCACGTGCACAGATGTCACTTGTCCAACTGTGCACGTACATAGATGGAATTTGCCTAACTGTGCACGTGCACCGATGTCACTTGCCCAACTGTGCACGTTTATGTCCTTACGTTAGGGTTTATACGAGGGGGCTCCTTTATATCTACGTATAATAAATTTTTAGCAGTTAAAAGTATTCAATCCTGGTGGAATGGAGCCTACTAACTTTTTAAAAGTTTTTCTTTTAATATTTTAAAGATTATTTTTCTGAAAATATTCATACCAAATTATTATATCATATACGAATTTAAGGAATTCAGAAGATTCAAGGAATTCAGAGAAGTCAAGGTATTCGGAGAATTCGAGGAATTCAGAGAAATCAGAAAATTCAAGGAATTTCGGGAATTCGACGAATTCAAGGAATTCAGAGATTCGAGGAATCCCGAGAATTCAACAAATTCAAGAAATTCAGAGAATTCAAGGAATGAAAAAATTCGAGGAGTTCAAAGAAATGAAGGAATTCAGAGAATTCAAGGAATTGAAAAAATATTAGGAATTCAAAGAAATCTAGAGATTCTACGAATATGAGGAATTTAGGGAATTCATAGAATTCAACAAATTCAAGTAATTCAGATAATGCAAAGAATATCAAGAATTCAAGAAATGCAAAGAAATCAAGAATTCAGAGAATTCAAGGAAGACAGAGAATTCAAGACATTCAGAGAATCCCAGGAATTCCACGAATTCAAGGTGTTCCACTAATTCAAGGAATTCAGAGAATTCAACGAATTCGGAGAATTCAACGAATTCAGAGAATTCAACGAATGTAGAGAATTCAACGAATTCAGAGAATTCAACGAATTCAGAGAATTCAACGAATTCAGAGAATTCAACGAATTCAGAGAATTCAACGAATTCAGAGATTGGTTGACTTTTTCCCTTTTTCTCCCTCTTTTTTCATTGTGTTATTCTTGTCTCTAATGAGCCGAAAAGTGAGGTTCTTGGGAAGTTTATTTTTAAATTGTGAATCAATATGTTGCTTTTTCTGCATAAATTATTCATGATAAAATGGATTTCCTTTAAATCTTAATTTATAAAAAGGAAGCAAAAGTAAAAACAGCAGGAAGAGGGAATTGGTCAATGGAAGGTAAAGAACAGTCCAAGGAAAAAGTCAGGAATATCAAAATGGGAGAAGGAAATGTAAACGAGGAAATGGAAATAATGATAGGAGAAAAAAAAGAGTAATAGATTGCACAAGCAAAAAAGAAGTTAGTGAAGGAGGGAATAGAGGTGGATGGGATGAGGAATTTAAACAGAAGAAGAAGGAAGTAAGAAGGGAATTAAGAAAATGGAGAAAAAAGACAAGTAGTGGAGAAGAATATAGGAGAAAAAAGTAGGAGTATACTGAGTTGTGTGATCAAAAAAAAAAAAAGAAGGAAAATAAAAGGTTTGAAGAAGGAGCGGAGAAGGCTAGGAAGGAAGAAGAGGTTTGGAAAGTGGTAAATAGAAAGAGAAGAAGAAGGAAAAGTGTAAACCAGGATATTGAGATGATAGAATGGAAAAAATATTTTATGGAATTACTAGGAGGGGTAGAGAGGAAAGTTAGGAAAGGAGCAAAAGATGGTAGGGAAACAGATAAGGAGGAGGAAATTACAAGGGAGGAAATTGCCAAAGGAAGGAAATTGTAAGGGGGGACAGAATTAGAGGAATAGATATGGATAATGTGCAATAGAGTATGGAGAGGAGAGGGGTGGCCAGAGTTATGGAAAGAAGGAGTAGTGATACCAATAGTGAAGAAAGGCAAAGGAGACGAGGTTAAAGATTATAGAGGAGTGACACTAATGCCAACAATGTATGAAGTATATGTGACTGTTTTATCAGAGACGTTAAAGAAAGAAGTTGAGGGAAAAAAGATAGAGCCTACTAATCAGACAGGGTTTAGAAAAGGGATGGGGGTGATGGACAACATGTATGTTCTGGACTATATAGTAAATAAGAGGATTAAAAGGGAGAAAGGGGCAATGATAGCAATGCTCGTGAACTTGAAGGCGGCGTTTGACTCATTAGACTGAGGCGAGATAGAAAAAGTCATGTCAAAAAAGGGGATACGAGAGCGATCAATAAAGAGAGTACGGGAAATTTTTAGAGAGACAAAAAACAAGGTAAAGGTAGGAGAGCAAGTAGGAGATAGTTTCTGGTTGGTGAGAGGAGTAACGCAAGGGTGTCCTCTGAGCCCACTTTTATTCAATATATTAATATCAGACTTGGAAGAAGAAATGAAGAGAAAAGGTTGGGGAGGAGTTAGGATAGGGAACGAAAAGATATATACACTGGCATTCGCGGACGATATAGTGTTGGTGGCAGAGGATGAAGAAGGGATGGCGGGCTTAATTACTGGATTAGAGAAATGCTTAGACAGGAAAAAGTTAAATTTAAATGTAGAAAAGACAAAGATAATGAGGTTTAGATAATGAGGGGGAAGAAAGAAATAATGGACAGGGAGATGAAAGGGAATAAAATTAGAAGAAGTTAAAGAGTTTAAGTATCTGGGATATACCTTGCAAACTAATGAGGATCATAGAGCTCATATAAGAGAAAGGGCAAAAAAAGCAGCAGAGGTAACGAAACAGATATGGGGGATAGGAAAAAAAAAGTTAAAAAAATTGGAGAAGGAGAATGTGGTTATTTGATACGCTGGTATGGCCAGTATTGGGTTATGGATCAGAGATACGGGTATGGAAAGAAAGGAAAGAGATTGAGTGTTTACAAGAAAGGTATATAAGGTGGACGCTAGGGGTCGACTGGAGGATGCCGGGATATATAGTGAGAGAAGAAGCGCAAAGGGATACATTAAGTTCTAGAGCGGAGAAGAGGGCATGAAATTTTGAGACGTAGCTGTGGGAGGGAAAGGGAGGGGAGTTAGCAAGAAAGAGTTTGATGGAGGTAGAAGAAAGGAGAGGGTGAGAGGTGAAATTAACGAGATGGGAAGAAGAAAGGAGGGAGTTCTTTGAGGCTAAATATATAGAAGACAGGACTGGAGTAAACTATGAAATAGTGGGAAAAAGGGGAGAGTGAAAGACAGTTGTTAGAAAGATGGGGGATGATTGAGGAATCAAAATATAATAAAAGATGCAAGTTCGCTAACACGTCCCAAATTGCGCTATCGTTAAAAAATAGAAATAAGGATCTGGATATAAGATTTTCTGTAAATAGGTGTGAATAACTGTAAATAGTAAGGATAAGATTTTATGAAATATGTAGATGGAAGGATTGGAAGAAATGGAAGTTAGGTAAATCCTCAGGGGACACATTACGAATAAAAATAATAAATCATTTAAAATTATTGTCTAAACCAAGACGAATTCAAAGACCTATATTGAAAACCTCTTATCTTTATTAATTTGTGATATTTTCTATTAAAGAGTACGGGGAGCACTAAATATTCGTCGATTTGCCTTAAATTTATACAGTACTATTTCTTTATGATACAAAAAAAATATTTATGTCTACCGTAATTTTTTAGAGTTGACATTTTTTAACCACCCTAATATGCATTAGGCAGGGGCGAAAAAGCAATATTGTGCGTCCAGGAAACGCCTGGGTGCGGAATAGTGGCCCAGTCCAATCCGAAACTCAGCGCACTTTGAAATTTTGAAATCGGATAATATCTTTAGTCTTTTCTTTGAGGGTGAAATCTCGAAATTTCACTAAAAAACACTCAAATTTGAGGTTTTGCAAAAATGGGCTTAAAATCGATACCGATGCCTTCCAAGGGTGACTTTACGATGAAAAGTCATCTAGCTATAAAAAAAGTTGGAACAAGCAGCGCGCCACTAGCATAAGAAAAAAGGCCTTTTTCTAAATTTAATTCGGACTCATCAATACTGGGTTACTCGAGCTGAAATTTTGAATTTCTCTGAACAGTCAGACATAAAATACGAAACAAAAATTAAAAGTTTAAATATCACACCATAAGTCTGTTTTATAGGGTCCCAAAAAAAAAAACGCATGAGTGAAAAATTGTATTTTTCGTTTTCTTTTTTTACGCTAATTATGATTGCTTGCGGTTTTTAAAGTACGAACTGTTCCGCGTACATGAAATATCAATTTCTGCTGATAATTAGATGTTTAAATAAACTGTTCAACGAATTTAATTATACTCATAGCAATTTTTTTTTAAATGAACCTAGAAAGTTGCAGTTGTTTCTTAAATTTTGAACTTCTTGTCCCCTTTTTACTTAGTGAGGTAATGATAAATGCAATTTAATGAACATTATTGTTCAAACAATTTATTATTATTCCTAATGATATTATCTTTGAATAAGGCTAGAAAGCTGCGGTTTTTTCTAAACTTTTTTAATTTTGTCCACTTTTTACTTAGTGAGGTTATTATTAATGCAAGTTAACAAACATCATTGTTGACAAAATTGATTATTGTTTATAACTATCTTTTCGAAGAGTAATGTTAGAAACACAAAAAAAACTTGAGGTACGAAGTGTTGCAGGTAACCGTTCAAGCAGGGTAATAATTAGCTGATTACTTCAAGCTTAGGTGAACTTTCCGTCGTTACAGGCCCGTAACGTGCTGCCTCTAGCGAAGTCCGCCAAAGATATCTACGATTCATTATGGAGAGATTACCTCAGTTACTCTGCTGGCGATTACCCCACTTCGTACATTACCTGCAACATTTCTTATTTCCAGCTTTTCTTTGTCTTTTTATTTATGAACAAATAATACATGAACATTAACAAGAACAATTTTTCAAAAAGTATTCCATTTTTTCGGAATAAAGTATTTTTACTTCATTGCCAATGTGTTAAAAATAATAATTCAAACAAAAAGGCTCTCAGTATCTACTTCAAGGAAAAATTACATTCAATATGATTCATATAGAAAATTTGTAGAATGTTTTAAATCTCTGCTTCTATTTCAGAACAATATATTCACAAAAAAGAAAGAGATAGCCTAAAAAATGATTCTCTCTGATATTTATTTATTATTTTTTCATAACTAAAAAGCCAAAGCAAAGTTACCAGTTTCAAAAGAAAGCACAACTTTTTGGCATCACTATAAGAGGAGATAGTTATAAGCCGTGATAAATTGTTTAAAAAATTATGTTTGTTTAAATGTCATTAACAACTGTAAGCTCACTTCAAGAGAAAAGTGAACAAAAATGTAAAATTTGAGAAGGAACCGCAACTATCCAGCATTACTATAGGAGGAGATAGTTATAAACAATAATAATTTGTTTGAAAATTTATGTCTATTCTCAGATAACATTGACATAAACAATATTAAATTGTTCAAAAAATGTATATACACATATAGCTATCAGTAGAATGTAATATTATACGTACTAAAAAAATGTGTACGCAAAGAAATTGCAAAAAAATAATAATGAATTCAAAAAATTCGTAAAACCCAATTTTTCACTCAGGGATTTATTTGGGACCCTATAGAACAGACTCATGAAGGCGAAATTCAAAACTTGACTTTTGATTCGTATTTTAAAGCTAATGGAAGAGAAATCTTGAGTTTAAACTCGATACACCTAATATTGACCTCCTTGAAAACAAGCATGTGAAGCCGATAGAGGATGTTTGGTGTACTTGACAATTTTAGATTATAATTTTTTCAAAGATAAAGATCAATTCCTCCATATTATCACTTGCGGGGTGCAGTGTATGTGTAGCGGGCGTAAAGTTTTATGTAGCGGGCGTAAAGTTTCATGTAGCAGGCGTAAAGTTTCATGTTGGCCCGACGGCGGAGTGCGCATGCGCGAACTTCACTGGGCTAGAAGCGACCACATTACGCCTGCTTCACGTACATGCAATGATGCGTTTTCAAGGACGGTCGGACAAAAACGTATTTTTTTCTAATGAGAAATACGTGTTAAACTTCACGGAGCTTGCGGTACATCTAAATATTATTTTCTTAATCAAATGAAACGCATTTATTATTTTGCACTATTGAGGAGGGGGATACGCACGAAAATTTGAGGTAAAAAAGTTGGACCACTTTATTGATGCTACACTCATTTCTTTGATTCAAGTATTATATTTTCTCATTGTTACATAATATTGTTATTAAACCAACGTAATCAGCTGCATAGTGAGTCTCGACTCTGGAATAATCGCGGATGTTAAGCCATTTCGAGCGCGGATAGCACTCGGATGGGTGACTGCCTGCCATCCATGTTGTATATTTGCTGCGTTTAACTAATGCCGAGCTGGAGCTCTGACGCTGATGAGGATTTGTTTACACTCAGGAAGACGGTTTTCTGCAGTTTTCCTCTCCCCTGGTCAAACGACCAGGCAAATGCAATTACTTCTAATAAAGTCGGATGCAGCCGCGGGTTATCACTGGATGTGATTAACTTTATACAAATGATTTTGAGCTTTATACATACTCATGCTCAAGGACTTAAATGTCTTAAATTATACTGTTAGCAGTGAGGACTTGCGTATACGCCTCTGTTGCGCCGGGGGTTTGAAAAATAAAGGTATTGCACAATACAGAGGGTCCAGAAACAATGTGGCAACCAAGCCTCTGCTCGCTGATTGACTCAGTTTTCTTATACATACTCTCTAAACCTGAAATAGTGAAAATTTCACTAATTGAATTAGTGACTGAATGATTCACTAGTGAAATAGTGATTTTTTAGGTTTTCGCATTAAATAAATATTTTATCTGTCAGGAAGCAATAAATCATCCTTGAAATAACTATATGACGCAGTAGAAATTGCCGGGACAAAGCAAATTATAACCTTGAAAGTATTCACGCGAAAAAATTCTTGAGATAAGAAATAACCTTGAACCTGTTGTTACATGGGTTTTGGATGGCAGAATTGCGCGATATTATCTTATGACGTCATCAAGGAATGTTCTAGAATGGTCTCGATGTCAACCTCACGCGAACACACACACACACACAGGATTACCTCACACAGCCACGCACTAATGCTAATCAATGCGTCTCGAAGGCGCGAAAAAATGTATTATATACATTATTGTTGTATTCCCAATGTTAAAAAAGTTTTCCTCATCATATCAACAAGATAATTAATATATTTTTTAAATTTATACATCGGTATTGCTAGATCATAAGAGGTTATAGAAGGTTCGTCAATCGGTCATTAGACGTTTCTCGAAGATGCAAACAAACATGTCAGATACAGTACAGTAGCCTACTCTTAATAGGAACAAAGTTTTTCTCATATAAACAAAATAAACCATTTTTTTTTAAACTTCATAAATCGGTACTGGTCAGTCACAAAAGGTTAACCAATAGGTCAACCGATGCGTCTCAAGGAGACGAAAAAATACTCTACATGTAATATCGTCGTGTTTTGAATACCAAAAAAGTTTCTTTAATATAAACAGAATAAACCATTTGTTTGAAACTTCATAAATTTCTACTTGTGGGTCTTAAAAGTTTCATCAATAGGTCAATCGATGCGTCTCAAGGTCGCGAACAAATACTCTATGTGTAATATTGTCATATTTTGGATATAAAAAAAAATGTCATATAAACAGAGTAAACCATTTTTTTAAATTCATAAATAGGCACTGGTGGGTCATAAATAGTTTATCAATACGTCAATCGATGCGTCCCTGAGACGCGAATGAATACACTAAATATCGTATTGTTGTATTTTGTTCGAAATCCTATCAGACCTGGATATCAATCGGAGCTACACTTCATCCAAATTTCATTATCGCAGCTCTTTTACTTTTCCAGATATGGTGAGCAGAAAAAAGTTACACACACGGACAGTTGTTAAAAATGTTATTTTCGAGCTCCTGGGGTCGAATTATATCAAAATATGTCAAAAAAGTATCTTTGAAAATTTAGGTGATCTCAAACCTCCCTCTATGAGGAAGCAAAATCGATAAGAAATAACACGGTTTCTCCAATACACATTCTAAATCCTAATCTGAAGTGTTTAATTTTTTTAGAGTGTAAGGAAATATAATAATACATACTTGTTCTGAAAAAACTTGAAAACTCAAGGAAATTTTGCAGAGTTTCTGAAATGTTTTTAATTAAATGGTTTAGAAAATACTGAAATAAAAAAATACAGGGCGAGTACAACAATCTAAGAAAAATTATTGGTTATTTCACGGTTTGTTAGAATTTAACAAATCCGAAAATGAGCAATGAAAATTAAAATTTTTTTAATTTGTAACGTTCCTGACTGGATCGCTCAGGCGATAGTACGTCAGGCTTCGGAATAGGAGTCCTAGGGTTCGGTCCCTGTGCCGGTACCAATGCAAATTTTTCTATGTACTTCTACCGGGGAATTGGTGGTTTGGAAACCACTTTAAACTATAGTTCCCCTCAAAAGAGGCCAGTTACCTCACAAGGAAGAGGCTCCATACCGAGGGGAAAATTGCTTGGGGGTCACTGGTCGACTTTGAGAAGAGTCGGAAAAGAGTTCCCAGTGGGCACGCAATTTAAGAACGTAACTGGAACGTCCTAAAAACGTTTCTTAGACGTATAAGACAAATGATGTTATTTGAACGTTTCATGTTCCAAATACGTCGTTAAAACGTCTTGGAACATTTTGTGTTCAAGGAACGTTATTTGAACTCACTTAGGACGTTTTCAGAACGTTCTAATAACGTTTCTGGACATTTGTGCCCACTGGGTTGGCGATCTCCTTGTGACGGGGCTCCATGTCGAGGGCTCTATCGCTCTGCGGTCGCTGGCCGAGTTCGAGTAATGAATACACACACAAATAACACACCAAGGAGTGCGTTGAATTTGTGAATCTGATGACCTCAGAAGGACTGCTCCGAAGGACCACGGCCTGGCTAAAGAAGGCTGCCGGATGACAGTGTGGGTGAGTCTTACTTTGCCGTGCAAAGAGGTCCTTATCCAGATCGCTGAAAACAACGAAATGGACCGAGATAAAACTAGGTGAAGGTGCCCAGATTCGATGTACTGCTTTCCAAATAAACACGGGTACGGTACAATGGGCCTTATAGCCTGAACGCCAGGGGGGCGGGGGCTCATGTGCTCCCGCGCCCATATTACAGCCAACCAACAACCAACCAACCAACGTCCATGATTAAAAAAAAATTTGGAGACGTGAAACCTACGCTTTTTTCAGAATTAGGCATTGAAATATTTTCGAGAAAAATGCATCGAAAAATTGGCGATTGCCATGAGCGCACGTGCTGCATACTTTTTCTTCAAACATGAAATATACCAACTAGTGATGGGCGCTGCTCGGTATTTCACAGTCATGACCAAATCTGAGCGGTCATGAAGGTAAATGTTGGTAAAACGCGGTCAGACCCAACTATCTCCACCAGAAAAGGCTTTTTTTTACAGAGAAAAGTGGTTTAGTTGTTAGGACATACCCTATGCTAAATTTGTGCAAAAAGTCTTTCGGTTCTAAATGTTCCAGTTATTCACCAAATAATAAAAATGCCAAAAAGCTGAGCATGACAGACCACAGTTTTGACAGTTTCGCGCGAGTTTCAAGGGGAATTTAAAACGGACACTTTATAAATTGACAAATTACATTGAAAATGTTCATACAAAGTTCGAAGTAAGAGTTATTCCAAACTTTATTCTATAAAAGTAGTGCACTCAATGCATACCGAATCACGGTGATCGTCACACATACGCTTTAGGCAGTTTGGACATCTTATTCGCGTACGTCCGCTTGAATTTGGATCACAAATTGCGCATCTAGATCTCGTTTCTTCGCGAATCACTTCTAAAAATTGTCGCGCTGGTAGATCAATTTTTAAAATTTTCGAAATTAAGTGCTTGACACTTCGGCACATGGTTCGAATTTGTAATCGACGTTGCAATTACTCCTCGATGAGCGCAATACCCAAACTTCTCAAAAATTTTGAGCGGATAAGGTTTGGATTTTCAGAAATCAAATCGTAAAGGATGCACACATTGATTGAGCATGTTGTAAAAAAATGTTAAAGGCCATCAGCGCGTCTGTCTCGTAGTATAGAATACGTGTGACATTTTTGATCAAATGCATCAGTGGCGCCTATGAACGCATTATAAGACATTATTATTAACCTCTAGAGAAAATGAAGCCGAAAAAACGATTATCTGGTGAAATTTGATTTTTTTCCAAGCACTTACTTTGCAACCGTAAATGACGCTGAGCCTGATAGGGCATGACTCCTTAAGGGACGGACATATTTAACATGGAGAAGAGAGATCCTTTTACTCACCGGGTGACAAAAGACACTTGTTTGAAAATTTTGCTGGTGCAAATTCGCACCAGTGTGGTATCTACGGGTTAATTTTTTTTTATTACTGTATTTAAAACAATGAGAATTCGAACAAATCTTTATATCACAACGTGTATTTGATTTTTACAGAATTTTTATGCAATAAAACCATTTTTGAAAAAATGTTGGTTATCTATATTAGCTCTGTACTGACACCCATGTGGAAGTGTTCATTGAGGCCAAACTGGGCCTCAACCAGATTGACCAATTAAGGGCACGTGATACTTAGAAAATTATCGATTTTAGCAGTGTTAGGTTCCCCCGGCTTTTTTCCAACAATAATAAATATTTTGCCTTGAAAATTTGAGGAATGATAGCGAACATGCTAACGGACGTCCCCGAACTCTTCCGACGTGGAATAATTTAAATAAATTAATTTTGCTGAATTTGATTAATAGGTGTGTATTTTGGAGTACAACAGAGACTGACATTATCGGAATGGCAGAGACCTCAAAAACGAATCCTAACCTCCAAATAGCGCACATAGAGAAAATTTTTATTTAGCAGAATAAAATTTGTTTGCTGTTATCCCTCAAAAAGAGTTCGGGGACGTCTGTTGTTCTATTTTATAGCATGTCCAAATACATTTTTCAACATTTTTAATTTTTGTGGACAGAAACCCGGGGGAACTGAACCCGATTTACGACACGACCAAGTATTACATGCCCTTAATAGTTGGGCCCCAATTGGACAGCTCAATCACTGCCCAACTGGGCTACTGTCTGTGTTGTAACGTCATCCCAACGAATTTTCAGATTGAGGTAAATAGCCTTAGTTGGGCAGCCCACTTTATGCCCAACTATTAAAACAAGGGTACAATTATCGAATTGGTAAAGTTGAAAGAAATAAATGATAAATATTTGTACTTATTTCTTTTTTAATTTGACGCTGCTTCATGAGTTAAGAACTTTTAGCATCCTGTTATTCCTTTTGACCTCCATCTCATTCTCTTCCAATAGTCAGCTCAGTCCTAAACGCTTCTGACGGGGTGTTTTCGGCAATAAATTTGGTTAAGTACAAATACTCAACTAAGAATGAGAAACAGCACAAGGCGATAACTTATTTTGTTTGTTTTTACTAAACAAAAATGAAAGAACTTTGTGAAAATAACCTAATTTTTCGGAAGCTTCAACGGACTCGACTACAAGAAGAAATGGCGTGCACAACTGCTTTAGTGCAGGTGGCAGAGCCCGCCCGTCTGCGGCTCGCGCAGCTGCACACGTTAACCAATACAGGCGGGTTTTTCAAAATTACAAAATGATAAGTTTGAAAAAAATGTTTATTTATTGTTGTTTTACTTAAAAATGTTACTGTATTCTGATCTATTTGTCGCTTTTAGGACATTTTATTTTCATTAAGAAATTATTCTCTAATTCGAAAACAGTTTAATTATTTGAATTATATGAAAAATATAATATGTCAAATATATTATAAACTTACCGTAATTTTAAAAGAAAAATTTTAGTGTATGAACGAAATTTAATGGTCAGAAGTTCTTTTTAAGGATGAGAGAACACAAATATTTTTTCAGCAAATTACGTACTTTAGAATTTTCCAACAAAATATAATGAACAAGTAATATTCGTGAATAATTAAATTACTATGTAAATTTATGGTGTAAGAATTATTTTCATTCATATAAATGAAATATGGGTGCTAGCTTCTTCTTGAATCGTACAATATTTTTCAACCCGTATGCGTAATATATTATGTTCAGAGCGTTTTTTAACAGAATTCTCCCGATCTATATTCATTTTCAAACGGGTGCAGTTAACAATAACTTTACCGACGTAAATAGCAGCAGACCACAGCCTACACTCTTATCTCTCTACTGCCCTCTATCGGTATATAACTGGGGTTACATTCTGGGGCCAGACTTGTTTACTCCGATAGAGCTTTTTATGGGCGTTCTACGGGTGAGCCCAATTCAAGCCCAATTAAGTACAAAATCAAACACTGATCGGCTTTATCAACATAAGTTTTGATAATTAAAACTTCTGAATAATTTAGAGATTAAACGAACTTACCTGTAAGTCATTATTTTAAAGTGTCGTCGGAACGATGTTTGTGTCTTATGATTATAATATGAGATGGGAATAACAAAGGGTGGGAGTGATCACTTCGGAAGAGGCGCTTCATACAATTATTTAGGCCATTAACAATCGGTGAATGGCAAAATATACCGGATTTTACTTTTCGCTTACGCCATTTTGGAGGGATTTTGATTTTCACGTTCGGTATATTTTATCGTCAACCTAACTTCTTCTGTCGGTGGGATTCTGAAGAATTCCAAAGAATTCATAGTGCATTCGTTGAAATTATAGGCTGAATCCGACAAGTTTAAAAATTCATCTCAGGAAAGATATGCTGATAATGAAACTAGGAAAGGGCGGAGAGTGTGAGCGAACATGCTTTTGAATGCTTCGGAATTCCAGAGTTTTCAAAGTCAATTTTTGGCTTAGCAAACACAAAAGGCTTCCTCTCGAACCACGATGTTCAGGGCGCGACCTTCCGCAACTCCTTCGTAGGATTGCGTATGTTGTAGCACACTAGATTTTTCTGAGTTCCTTTTTCGACTTAGAGATCATTTCTCTAAACATTGTAAGTAGACAAGGCTGACGGGCTAGTAAGTTGTACTCCCGAAACTCTAAGCAAGCTGCTTACGATCGGAGATACCAAATTCTCGAAGTTACCTTGCGAAGTCTAATAGAGGCTTAGAAATTTTCACGAGTGATAAAACAAGTGTGAGCGATCTCCACTTTGTCCGAATTTTTACTTGAATGTTGAATTTTTAACTGGAAAATAGGAATTTTTGACAAGATAATTCATGTTCGAACAAAAACGACGTTTTTTCAACAATTATTGTCGTTGAATTTCCAACAAAAAAGGATATCTTTTCAACAACATTTAGGAATTTTTAACTCAAACTAAAATAGTTAATGTATCAACGAAAATGTTTTTATTTCAATCAAAACCAGTTTAATACGACCAAGAAGGGCGAATTATAAAGAAAATAGTTGAACCCTCAAACAAAATAGAAAGATTCTCAACTAAACAGTTGTATTCATAATAAATCAATTTATCTTCTACAAAAAAAATACAAACGATTTTATAGTCAAAACAACAAAATTTCTGAAAAAACAGTGGGATTTTAAACCGAATATATAAATTTTCAACGAAAGAGTTCATTTTAAACCAAATAGTTAAATTTTCAAATAAAGCATAAGAATTTTAACCAAAAGAGATGAGTTTTTAACCAAAAGTCGACTCCATTTTCGACGAGGTTGGGGAGGAAGTAAAAGTCAGGATTGAACTCAACTAAGATTTATTCAATCGATTGCCTTGCTCGCGCTCGAGGAGAGATGACTACACGGTGAGACAGCAGACCAAAGAGTGATTGTACAAAGATGGACGTAGCAAGGCGCGGAATACCGTTAATTACAGGGATAGGAAACTCAGTGTGAGAAGCGGTAATTATTTTTCGGGTGTAATTACTAACAATATTCGTTGGTTTTACTTAAAATTACGCGCATGCTTAATATTACAAATGCATTTGATAAGGTAATAGAAATAGCAAACTTACAGTTGAAGTAGTAAGAATTACGGAATTAACGGTTTAAGTGATAGAAATCTTAACTTAACAGGTTAATTGAAAATAATTTTGAAATTATTAGATCATACCATGAAAGATTGTTTAGAATTAATTGAATCAACATATTACTCGGCGCAAGAACTTGTACTGAATTTCTCAGATACTAGTCAGTAGAAATGTTGTGTGCGTTATCGTCTCGGTGACGATGTGTTAAAGTCTACTTCTACAAGTCTATCTGATTCCTAAATTAAATGTAACCTTTTTTGGAAAACCGTAGGTTCTAATAACGGGCTTTATGACGCTTGGATTACATGAATCTTTGTCGACTTGTGTGAGACGCTCGACGTCGTCGCGTACAAAGAAGGCTGGTTCAATGTTTTCGATAGAAACCTGGCAAAGTGCGCCATTGACGTCTATTTCGTAGACCCTGTCAGAGATTCTGTTTATTATTTTGTGCGGACCAGTGTATGGCCGTTCGAGAGATTTCTTGACGTGATTTCGAAGAAAAATGTGAGAGCATGACTAATTTTTTGAAAACGAAAGACTTTTGTCTGTCCCTGTGTTCAATGGGAACAGGTTTGATTTTCCTCATGTGTTCACGAAATTCCTCAAGGAAGGAGTGAAGGTCGGTCGGAGATCCTCGGGCAGGACGAACTCTCCCGGAATGCGAAGCGTGGTTCCGAAAACGAATTCAGCTGTGGAAGCGCCCACGTCAAGGACGTTTGATACAAGGCCTAACAAAATACATGATTGCTTCTTTGAAGCTACGATGCCTATGCTCAACAATGCCGTTAGAAGCGGGATGATAAGCGGTGGTGCGAATTCGGTTGCAAAGAGAGCGGAGAAAAATCGCGACTCGAATTGGCTGCCCTGATCCATTGTCAATGTCTCGGGCGCACCATATCGGAAGATCCATTGGTCCACGAAGGCTTTGCAGACGGTTGTGACTTCGCTGTTACTAAGTGGCATGGCCTCGGGCCATCGAGAAAAACAATCGATTATTGTAAGACAATATTTGAAACCGTTGCTCTTTGGCAGGGGACCGACTATGTCCATGTTAATATGTTTAAAACAGCTGCCAGGACTAGTAAAATGTGCTGAGAGAGGATGGTTATGCCGCGAGACCTTTGACTGCTGTCAAGGTACACATGCCTTGCATGATAGAGAGAGAGAGAGAGATCGCGTTACATCGACGGCCAGACGTTTCTTTTCCCGATGAGGTCAAAACTTTAGAATTTTTAGCGGCGAATAAAAAGAGATCGCTCGGGTTTTATGGCAGGGTTTGGGAGTTGGCAGGTCAGAGAGAAATATCTGATCCTGTATCGATGAGATAAATCAATCCTGAATTCATATCGTGGATGTGGAGACGTCGTGAACCCTTGGCACCATTACTGATGGTCTCCGTTCGAAATGGTGGTCTTATTTCTCTTAGAATCTGTGAATGAGACATTAATCCGAAAAGACATAAGAAGCCATAGAAACACGAGAGCTTGCATGAAAAAATGCATGGACGTGAAGGAAGCTAGAGTAGTATGCAAAGACAGAAAAGTGTGGCGACAAATAGTTTATAAAAAGAATATGACTAGAGTGAATGACGCCTGAAACAAAGAAATTGGATACTAATGGGCCCAAGTGGGGAGCCACACATAACAACTTTGTGAGGCTCTTCACGTGGGGTGATCGCTAGAAAGGTTGATCAGCAACCTGAGTCAGAGCAGTGTGGCGGAACGAACGTGGCATTTAAATAAATAACACAAGAATTCTAGATCAATCTAAAATGTATATACCTTACACCTATATACCTACCTACCCTATACCTATATACCCATCCACACACTACTACTTGTCAACCGAGCAACTCACGCCTACCCCGAAAGGGAATTGGCTTAATCGTATAATAATAAAAAAATCTCAACTGAAAAAGATTTAAATTTAGAATGAATCACAGTTGAATTCAGCCAAAAAGATGGATTTTCACCTGATAGGAAATACACAAAAAAACACAAAGTAACTCCAAAGTTACTAAAATTAAATTTCCAAGCTACTGCAAAAAGAGAAACTAAGTTAAGTCACAAGTTACTTTTTGAAATAATAACGAAGTTACCCTAAAAGCTTCAAATAATGGAACTTTTCAGTAACTTAGTTACTTGTAAAAAGTTACTAACCAACTCTGGTTCTCGACTTGAACTCGAAGAATCGCTCGGGGAAGAAATATGTTGATTTTTAGAGGAAATTAGCGATACATATATTTTTTTATTTGATCATTTCACGGTATCTTTACCATGTTGGTTAGCCTCTTTGCAGATTCTATTAAGTATTAAGTTGAAACAATAGTTGGTGCGATGCAAAGGTAACATAAATAATATCCTAGAGCGAAATGATTTCGAACTGACATAAAATTTAATTTCAGCTAGTAAACTAGGGCTATCGATATTGCTATTCAGTACATTATAGAAGAAGCACAAGTCCGCTTACAATAATCTCGAGGTCAGTTTAGGGATTTTTAGCAGTGCCTTCATGCTATCTTAGTTGTGGTCTCAACACTGTAGAAGGGTCACCAGATAACGGGAGCGTATTAAGGAATTGGCCTGACCAGCGCAAAATAGAGAGTCTTAAGGGCTAGGGGGTTTTTTAAGTTTCGTGCGTTCCTCGTGCCAAACCCCAGAGTTTTGACGGCTTTGTTTGCCGCTTCCGTGATCTGCTCTTTAAATGACAATAGCCCGTCAAGTATAATCTCCAAGTCACGTATCCGTATCTCTGTAACTCCACCCCGCCAATGAAATGGTGATGTTGAATAGGCAATCTTCTTCTTGTAAAAGTGATAATCGCGCATTTATTGATGTTTAATGGTATCCCGTTTAGGGTGCACCAAGCTTCAAGGCATCTAGTTGGGCCTTTGTTTTGTCCGGAGTCAACCACAGGTTTTTTAATTTGGCACTTTTGACCGGGTCGTTCAGATCTTTCCTGGCATAAACAAAGTCTCGAAACAGCGCATATTGTCAAAAAGCGCCGACTCGATGAATTTGCATGTCTTTAGATACATTTTTTTTAGAAATTTCGGATAGGAGACTAAATACTTGGGACCGGGTCAGATCGTTTTTGGTTTATCCATCACTCATTATGGAAGAACGACTACCTTCAGCCCTTGCATGCTCAGGGAATCCAAATAGGATCAAATTATTTTTACTTTGGTTTCTTTCTTCGATTTCATTAATACAACTACGGGTGAGGGGCCAGTCAGTCTTTCCGAAAATCCCTCTACTCTCTTCTCGGCTCGATCGACCATTTCCATGACGTTGTCAATCTTCAATGATAGGTCATCGATCTTTGATGATAGGCTATTGACAGTTTTTGACACCTCATTTATTTTAGGCTGAAAGAATGTGAAAGCGTGGTTTATAATTCGCTCAATGTCGTTTGCTGTGAGGGCATTCGGCCCAGGAGCGAATTCTGCCATTGCTGGCGATTTAGATCTAGGCTTGCAGCACTTCGTGTAGGAACCGGTTTCGAGAGTACCTGAGAGACCAGCACAAGTAGGATGGTATGGAGTTACACAACCTGGACAGAGCACTGCGTCGATTACTGACATTTTTTTAAAAGGTTCTAAATTTAAAAAATCACGGCGGCTTTTCACAAAAGTCCATACATATATATTTTCAATTTTTTCCCCCATTTGGCCTTCCATAAGAGAAACATTCTGCGGGTTTTATGCGGGCTAAAAAACTTTCGTAAACAGAATTTTTGTTCGATAAAATCGAATTTAATCATTTTTCTCGTAAACAACGATAGATGCGAAAAAATTTTAAGATAAAAGTTTGCACATATAAAAAAGTTCTACAAAAAATAAGTCTTGCTTCTGTTCATTTTGCCCCAAACACCTGGCCAATAGTTAGTCATGTCTTCCAATTGAGGCACGTTGGTGTCTTGCTGGTTGTTTTGTTTTACACTCAGTTTACGGTAGAACCTTCTTTCATCTGCCTCAAAGGTTCGGTTTTGTTGCCTTCTTGTACTACTTTTCTTGTACTGACGCAGTCTAGCAGTAAGAACATCAAGTCTCTGCCGTTGGGCGTCTATAATCTCATTCAATATTGCTGGTGGTAATGTGTCGATGTAGCGAGGGTGGATGATTATAGTAATATGGTGTATCAGCTTTCTGATTCTATTTCCTTTTTTATATTGAGTAAGTCGACCTAATTTGCACCTTACTTTGCTGACATTCATATCCAACCTGATCTTCCATGGTGGATCTCGCTCCCTTCCTGGAGCAAAGACTGCATTTGTAGGCCTAGTTCTGCGGCCCAACACAAACGTAGCAAAAAACATTTTTATCGCTGTTGCAGTCATGGCTGGTAAAAACATGATCACTTGTTGTAGCTTTACATTCTTTATCAGTTGAATCGCCAACCAATAAATGGTGGCGGTAGCTGGATGACGACGATTGCAGGCCCTGAGAGACGAAATTCTTAGAAAATATCTTTTCCTTTAGAATACACGTTGAATTATTTTAACTTCCTTCGAGTATTTCTAATTCTGTACAATTCACTTGTGATCCTTTGAATTCTTTTGAAGTTTTTTGCAATTATCTTAAAACCTTTACAGTGCACCATTAATTATTTTCAATTTCTCCAAGTCTTTTGTATTCTCTGGAATCTACTCAATTCTCTAAATTCTTCTCAATCTGCTGGATTCATTGAATTCTCTGAACTCTTTCAAATTCTTTGAAATCTCTTGAGTTACATGAATTCTTTTGTATACTCTAAATTCTTTTGAAATTCTATAATGTTTTAAATTCTGTGAATGCTTTTGAAGTTTGTGAATTTTTTTACACTCTGTGAATTCTTCTGCATTTTCTAAATTCTTCTTCATTGTTTGGATTCTTCTTAGTTCTCTGAATTCTTCCGCTATTCTCTCAATTCTTCCGAATTCTCTGAATTCTTTTAAATTCTCTGAATTCTTTTAAATTCTCTGAAATCTTTTGAATTCTGTTGTATTCTCTAAATTCTTTTGAAGTCCTCTAATTTCTTTTTTATAATTTTGTAAATTCGTTTGAAGTTTGTGAATTCTTTTATACTTTGTGAATTCTTCCGAATTTTCTAAATTCTTCTTAATTCTTTGAATTCTTTCTAATTTCATGGATTCTTCCGCTATTCTTTGAATTCTTCCGAATTCTCTGAATTCTTCCAAATTCTTCTGAATTCTTCAAAGTTCTTTGAATTTTCTGAATTGTTTAAAAATTTTCTGAACTCTCTAAACTGTTTTGAATTTGTTGAATTCACGGTATCACTGAATTTTTTTAATATTCTTTAATTATCTTGAAATCATTAGAATACACGTTGAATTATTTTAACTTTCTTTGAATATTTTTGACTCTGTGAAATTCACACGAATTCTACAGAAAATTTAAAGCTTTTTTATCTCTTTTTTATTCTCTTGAAATCTTTATAAATACCATGAATTGATCTGAATTTCTGCAAGTCTTTTGTATTTTATGAACTCTCCTGAATTATTCTGAATTCACTGATAATTTTTTTATTCTCTGACTTCTTTTGAATTCTGTGACATATTTTAAATTCTATCAATTCTTTTGTATTATCTAAATTTTTTTAAATGATCTAAGTTTATTTTGAATTCTATGAACTCTCTTGAAATCTGTGAATTCTTCGGAATTCTCTAAATTCTTCTAAGTTTTCTAAGTTCTTCTGAATTCTCTGAATTGTTTCGAAATATTATGAACTCTTTAAACTACTCTGAATTCGTCGAATTCTCAAGATATCACTGAATGTTTTAAAAATGTTTTTTATTTATCTTGAAATTATTAGAATACACCTTGAGTTAGTTTGAAGTCCTTCTTTTGAATATTTTTAATTCACTCACAATCTTTAGAATACACGTTGAATTACTTTAACTTTTTCGAATATTTTGAATCCTGTATAATTCTACAGAATTCAAAACACTTGAAGGAATTCAAAATAATTCAACGCGTATTCTAAAGATGTCGAAAGAATTCAGAAAACTGAAGAAGAATTCAGGAGACTATTTGAATACAAAATACTTCAGAGAATTCAAAGGAATTCAGGAGAATTGAGATAATACGAAAATTTTTTAGAAATTCAAAATAATTAATGGTATATAGTAAAGGTTTTAAGAGAGTTAAAAAAACATGTAGTACATAGGTGGATTCTACGAATTCAAAAGATCTGAAGGAGTTCAAAGCAGCTTGAAATGTATTCTAATAATTTAAAGATAAATAAAAATCATTAAAAGAATTCAGTGGTCTCGTGAGAATTTGAAAATTCAGAACAGTTCCAAAAATTTAGAAAATTTCAAAAGAATACAGATAATTAAAAAAAACGACAATAAAAAAGAATTCATCGCATTCAAAATATTTCAGAGAATTGGAAAGATTTCAGACATTTCAAAATTTATAAGAGAATTTAGAATAATTCAGGAGAGTTCAAAGAATTCAAAAGACTTGGAGAATGTTAGAACAATTCATGGTGTATGGTAAAGATTTCAAGAGAACTAAATAAAAATGTTAATTCTGAAGAATTCGTTTGAATTCTACAGGAATTAAAAATATTCAAAGAAAATTAAAATAATTCAAAATGTATTCTAATGACTTCAAGATAATTAAATTTTTTTTTAATTCAGTGATACCGTGAATTCAACAAATTCAAAACAGTTTAGAGAGTTCAAAAAATTCAGAATAAATCAAGGAATTCAAAGAATTTGGAAAATTCAAAGAATTCGGAAGAAATCAAAGAATAGTGTAAGAATCCATAGAATTAAGAAGAATTCAAAGAATTCAGAAGAATTTAGAAAATTCGGAAGAATTCACAGAGTGCAAATGAATTCACAAACTTCAAAAGAATTCAAAGAATTAAAAAAAATAGAGAATTTCAAAAGAATTTAGAGAATACAAAATAATTCAAAATGTTTCAGAAAATTTAAAAAAGTTGAGAGAATTTAAAAGAATTCAGACAATTGGGAAGAATTCAGAAAAATTTAAAGAATACGGAAGATTTCAGAGAATAGCGGTAGAATTAAAAAAATTAAGAAGAATTTAGAGAATTCAGAAGAATTCACAGAGTGCACACATCCTCATCAGTGACACATGAACTGTCGTCCATCTAACGCATGCTTCCGATTGGTTAATCTTTAATTGTTAATTACTCAAATTTTACCCCCTCCACTCTCACTCGAAAAATCCTTTGAATATGGATTTCCATCTTCGGACATATAGCTAGAACGAAATAATGGGCCGGAAAAAAATCCAAGGATATCGTAGGATGCGTCTTGGTCATATCTCTAGGAGATTTTTGAATCACGGAAAAAAATTTATTATTTAAAAAATGATATTGTTTATGACATTTTTTTTTTCCAAAATAGGAGAACAATAAATTGTCACAAATGACAACCAGATATCGTTCTTCAAATTTTTACAGAGTGCCGAAAAATTTTAAAAATTTATCAACTTCCATTTTCAACAATAATTTTACCCCCTCCATTCTCACTCGAAAAATCCTTTGAATATGGATTTCCATCTTCGGACATATAAATAGAACGAACCAATAGTCCAGAAAAATATCTAAAGGTATCGTAGGATGCGTCTTGGTCATATCTCTAGGAGATATTTGAATCACGGAAAAAAATTTATTATATAAACAATTATATTGTTCATGACATTTTTTTTTCCAAAATAGGAGAACAATAAATTGTCACAAATGACAACCAGATATCGTTCCACCATATATTACAGAATGCAGAAAAATTTTAAAAATGTATTAACTTCCATTTTAAACAATAATTTTATCGCCTCCACTCTCACTCGAAAAATCCTTTGAATATGGATTTCCATCTTCGGACATACAGCTAGAACGAACTAATGGTCCGGAAAAAAATCTAAATGTATCGTAGGATTTTTCTTGGTCATATCTCTAGGAGATATTTGAATCACGGAAAAAAATTTATTATATAAACAATTATATTGTTTATGAAACTTTTTATTTGTTTAAAAATAAGTGAACAATAATTTGTCACAAACGTCAACCAGATATCGTTCCTCAAATATTACAAATTGCAGAAAAATTTTAAAAATGTATAAACTTCAATTTTAAACAATAATTTTACCGCCTGCACTCTCACTCGAAAAATCCTTTGAATATGGATTTCCATCTTCAGACATACAGCTAGAACGAATTAAGGGTCCGGAAAAAAATCTAAATTTAACGTAGGATGCGTCTTGGTCATATCTCTAGGAGATTTTTGAATCACGGCAAAAAATTTATTATTCCAGCAATTATATTGTTTATGATATTTTTAATTTGTTTTATAAATAGGAGAACAATAAATTGTCACAAATGGCAACCAGATATCGTTCCTCAAATATTACAGAATGCAGAAAAATTTTTAAAATGTATAAACTTCCATTTTAAACAATAATTTTACCCCTCCACTCTCACGCGGAAAATCCTTTGAATATGGATTTCCATCTTCGGACATACAGCTAGAACGAACTAATAGTCCGGAAAAAAATCTAAAGTTATCGTAGGATGAGTCTTGGTCATATCTCTAGGAAATTTTTGAATCATGAAAAAAATTTATTATTGAAACAAGTATATCTTATGACATTTTTTATTTTTTTAATAAATAGGAGAACAATAAATTGTCACAAATGACAACCAGATATCGTATCTCAAATATTACAGAATGCAGAAAAATTTTAAAATGTATAAACTTCCATTTTAAACAATAATTTTACCCCCTTCACTCTCACTCGAAAAATCCTTTGAATATGGATTTCAATCTTCGGACATATAGCTAGAACGAACTAATGGTCCGGAAAAATATCTAAAGGTGTTTTAGGATGCGTCTTGGTCAAATCTCTAGGAGATTTTTGAATCACGGCAAAAAATTTATTATTTGAACAATTATATTTTTATGACATTTTTTATTTGTTTACAAATTAGGAGAACAATAAATATTCACAAATGACAACCAGATATCGTTCCTCGAATATTAAAGAATGCAGAAAAATTTTCAAAATTTATAAACTTCCATTTTAAACAATAATATTACCCCCTCCACTCTCACTCGAAAAATCCTTTGAATATGGATTTCCATTTTCGAACATTTAAGTAGAACGAACTAATAGTCCGGAAAAGAATATAAAGGTATCGTAGGATGCGTCTTGGTCATATCTCTGGGAGGTTTTGGAATGACGGCGAAAAATTTATTATTTAAACAATTATATTGTTAATGACATTTTTTATTTGTTTAAAAAATATGTGCATAATAATTTGTCACAAATGACAACCAATATCGTTCCTCGAATACTAAAGAATGCAGAAAAGTTTTAAAAATTTATCAACTTCCATTTTAAACAATAATTTTACCCCCTCCACTCTCACTCGAAAAATCCTTTGAATATGGATTTCAATCTTCGGACATATAGCTAGAACGAACTAATGGTCCGGAAAAATATCTAAAGGTGTTTTAGGATGCGTCTTGGTCAAATCTCTAGGAGATTTTTGAATCACGGCAAAAAATTTATTATTTGAACAATTATATTTTTATGACATTTTTTATTTGTTTACAAATTAGGAGAACAATAAATATTCACAAATGACAACCAGATATCGTTCCTCGAATATTAAAGAATGCAGAAAAATTTTCAAAATTTATAAACTTCCATTTTAAACAATAATATTACCCCCTCCACTCTCACTCGAAAAATCCTTTGAATATGGATTTCCATTTTCGAACATTTAAGTAGAACGAACTAATAGTCCGGAAAAGAATATAAAGGTATCGTAGGATGCGTCTTGGTCATATCTCTGGGAGGTTTTGGAATGACGGCGAAAAATTTATTATTTAAACAATTATATTGTTAATGACATTTTTTATTTGTTTAAAAAATATGTGCATAATAATTTGTCACAAATGACAACCAATATCGTTCCTCGAATACTAAAGAATGCAGAAAAGTTTTAAAAATTTATCAACTTCCATTTTAAACAATAATTTTACCCCCTCCACTCTCACTCGAAAGTCGCATTTTTTTTCAATATTCTGCAAAATGAAAAAATTGCCTTAAAATATTCCAGAAACTTTTTTGACAATTTTGGAAATCTTTTGAAATCTCTAAAAATGTTTTGCAATTTCATCTTGAAATAAATTTTTCAAAATAAGATCTATTTGAGTATTCCTAAGAATCTTTAAAAGAACACTTTTTTGTTCCCTTGAAACCTTTCAAAACTCTTAAAAAGTTTTTTTTTCGAAATCTTTAAAAATCCACATATTGTTTTTACATTTCTTGAAATCGTTTCTAGTTTGAATTATTCTTGAAATTTTTTCTAAATTTTTAAATATATTTTAAACTGGTTCGAATTTTTCATTCAATTAAAAAACAATTGCTTTAAGATCCTCCAGAATTTTTTTCGGCAATTTTGGAAATATTTTGAAATATTTTGAAATCTTCTTCAATTTCATTTAAAAATTAATTTGTCAACATAAAGAATCATTTAAATTTTGCCAGGAATCTTAAAATAACTTGTTTATTCTCTTGAAACCTTTCAAAATTCTTTAAACCCTACTTTTTTTGAAATTTTCATGATCTACATTTCGTTTCAAATTTTTTTTCATCCTTTCAAATTCTGTAAAATCTTTTCTTAATTATTTTTGAACCTTTTTAAAACTTCTTTATATTTCTTGAATAAACTCGATTGTTTTTTTAATTTGGTAATCGTGGGAAAAATCTTCTACTTTCTTTTCCGAAATTTTAGGAAATCACTTAAAATCCTGCAAAATAGAAAAATTTCCCAGACATCTTTCAGATTCCTAAGCATAATCTTGGATATCTTTTGGAATATTCTATTATATTTTTTTTATAAAAAAATTTTTTTTCTGAATTCCTATGAATCTTTAGAAAACTTTTTCTTCGAAATCTTTCAA
Organism: Andricus grossulariae; assembly: GCA_011634705.1. Taxonomy (NCBI): domain Eukaryota; kingdom Metazoa; phylum Arthropoda; class Insecta; order Hymenoptera; family Cynipidae; genus Andricus; species Andricus grossulariae. The sequence goes on along the minus strand of JAABKJ010075445.1, from coordinate 63,725,546 downwards.
AATCAATTTCGTTATAAATTTTATGAAAGCTTTGCAAAAATTCTCAAACATTCCATAACTAACGCGAATTTTTTCTACAATTTTGTGATGTTGAAAAATTGAAACATTTTGCTTTAAAATTTTCTACATAATTTTTAGAAATTTTAGTAAATTATTTTATATCCTGCAAAATAAAATCATTTTTTTGAAAAGTTTAAAAAAATTTGTAATCTTGCAGAACTCAAAATTTTTGCTTTAAAATCTTCTACAGTATTTTTTGAAATCATTTTTTAACATTTTCTCAAAACTTCTTAATATCTTTTAAATTAAGTAACAATTTTCCTAAAAAAAATTTTGAATTCTGCAAAATAAAAAAATTGCCTTAAAATCTTCCACATACTTTTCTGCCAATTGTGAAAATTTTTCTAAATGTTTTCAAATCTTGTTCAGTTTTATCTAGAAAAGTTTTTCATTCCCTTAAAACCTTTCATCCTTAAAAAGATTCTAAATTTTTTCTTGTACATCTTTAAAAATCGATTTTTTCCAAATTTTTAATGAAATCGACATTTTGTTTTAAATTTTATAAAATCCTTGCTAACACGAATTTTTTCTAAAATGTTGTAAGCGTCCAGAATTGAAAAATGTTGCTTTAAAATTTTCTACATTTTTCGGAATTTTAGATAATCATTTTTGAACATTCTCTTAAAATTAATTTACTTAATAAAACATTATTTCAATTTTACCAGGCATTTTAAGAAGACTTTTATTCTCTTGAAATTTTCAACAACAAAAATTTTTCTGAAAATTCAACAATTTTGTTAAAAAGTCATACTTTTCAGTTGAAAATTTATCTTGACCACAAAATTTGTTTTCTTTGATAATTTAACTATTTTGTTGAACATTTGTTCTTTTGGTATGAAAATTTATCTCTTTTTGTAGAAATTTTACCTTTTTTAGTTAAAAATTCAACTGTATGGATAAAAATGATCTTTTTTGTTGAAAATTCCCATTCCCGTGTAAAAAACTAATCCTCTAGGTTGAAAATTAAACTATTTGCCTAAAAAATATATTATGTTGAAAATTCGTATTTCTGGGTAGAAAATCATTTTTTTATAGAAATGCAACTGTCTGGTTGAAATCTAATCTGATTTAGTTGAGGTTACATGTATTTTGTAAAAGATTTGCCTTCTTTGGTTGAATTCAACTAGTTTTAATTCAAAATTAAATCATTTGGTGGAATTATTTATTATTCTAACTGCTTTCTTAAAAATTAATTTTTTTTTGAAGATTCATAATTTTATAGAAAATTCAGATCTTCAGTTGAAAATTGAACTGCTTTCTTAACTTTTTTTTTTTGAGTGAATATTTTATTAGCTGTTTGAAAGTTCAACTGTTTGGATGAAAAATTCAACTTTTTTGTAGAACATTCGTCAGTTTGTCTTGAAAGTTCAAATATTGTATTTTGAAGTTGTAATGGAGTCTTCGAGTATCAACTTAAGTTTTGTTCTCAAAATAAGCCCTTAATCGAAGATTTTTAAATAATGATGAAAAACATGAGAAAAAACTTTCTATCTTGATTGATCAACATACTAATGTTCAAGAGAAAAATTTAAATTTACACAAGATTTTTGAAGAAAAGGATAGGGATCCTTGGTTTGTAAATTTGGCAGATATTTAAATTCCTGATTCAGTTACAGATATTCTCAGATTAGTTCAAGGTTTCAATAACCATGTGATAAAAAGTAAATCGAAACAAATAATGGAAATAGTCAAAGATGTTGAATCAAGTATACACAAAATTCCAATCTTAGATCAACAAGATTTCCGAAACAAGGTGTTACACTTGTCAAAGAGCTTTGTTGATAAGAATTGTTTGCACATTAGTAGCATTGATTGTAAAATTTCTGAAGGTTTCATGATATAATTTTCATGAATGCTGATAAGGGCAATATTACAGTTTGTATGAAGAAATCAGATTATATTAGGGATATGGCAAATTGATATTTTTAGAACAAAATTGTTATATTTCAAAGAAGATTCACGAATCTTGAACAATTTTAGGTTATGTTGACATTATACAGAAAAGATTGGTATTTTTAATTAAAAAAATTATATTTCAAAGAAGATTCACAACTTTTGAACAATTTTAGGTTATGTTGTCAGTTTGTATCATAAATTGGTATTTTAAAACAAAATTTATTATGGTTCGAAACAAGATAAAAATTTTATTAACAACATTGTTTATGTTAATGTTTTTCGTCGTAAATTCGTATTTTTAGTAACAAAAATTATTAGATTTCAAAAAAACTTACAATTCCTTAACAATTTTATGTTACTTTTTCAGTTTACACCAAAAATTGGTATTTTAAAACAAAAATCATCATATTTCGTAAAAGATTTAGAATCTTTTGACAATTTTGATATGTTAGTGATTTTCGTCGCAAATTGATATTTTTAGAACAAAATTGTTATATTTCAAAGAAGATTCACGAATCTTGAACAATTTTAGGTTATGTTGGCATTTTACATAAAAAATTAGTATTTTTAATTAAAAAAAAATATATTTCAAAGAAGATTCACAATTTTTAAACAATTTTAGGATATGTTGTCAGTTTACACAAAAAATTGACATTTTAAAACAAAAATAATTATAATTCGTAAAAGATTTGCAATCTTTTAAAATTGTTTTTATATTAGTTTTTTTCGTCGTAAATTTGTTTTTTTAGTTAAAAATATTAGATTTTCAAGAAAATTCACAATTTGTAACAGTCTTGGGTTATGTTAATATTTTACACCAAAAATCGGTATTTTAAAATAAAAATCATTATGGTTTGAAGCAAGATTGAAGTTATATTAACAAAATTGTTGGTGCTAATGTTTTTTGCAGGAAATTTGTATTTTTAGAAAAAATGTACTAGGTTTTAAAGAAAATCCACAATTCCTCAACAATCTTAGGTTATGTTGACATTTTACACCAAAATTTGGTATTTTAAAACAAATCATTATAGTTCGAAACAAGATTAAAATTTTCATGGTAATGTTTTTCGTCGTAAATTGATATTTTTAATAAAAAATTATTAGATTAAAAAAAAACTCATAATTCATAAATAATTTTAGGTTATGTTGTCATTTTACACCAAAAATTGGTATATCAAGACAAAAATCATTATAATTCGAACAAGGTTTAGAATCCTTTGACAATGTTGATATGTTAGTAATTTTCGTCGCAAATTGATATTTTTAGAAAAAAATTATTATATTCCAAAGAAGATTCACAACTTTTTAACAATTTTCGGTTATGTTGTCAGTTTACACCAAAAATTGGTATTTGAAAATAAAAATTGTAATTCAAAGAAGATGTAGAATGTTATAAAATATTTGTTATGTTAGTGTTTCTCGTAAGAAATTTGTATTTTTGGTAAAAAAAAAATATTAGATTTTAAATAAAATTCACAATTCGTTGATAATTTTAGGTTATATTGTCATTTTACACCAAAAATTGTTATTTTAAAGCAAAAATGATTATAGTTTGAAAAAGATTTAGAATATATTAACCATTTTTTTATGTTAGTGTTTTTCGTCGTACATTTGTTTTTATTTTAGTAAAAAAATTACTAAATTTTAAAGAAAATTCACGATTCCTTAATAAGTTTAGGTTATACTGACATTTCATCCGAACAATTGATGTTTTAAAACAAAAAGCATTATGATTCGATACAAGATTAAAATTTTGGTAACAAAATTTTTCATATTGTTGTTTTTCGTAGTAAATTTGTATTTCCGATAAAAAATTATTAGATTTAAAAAAGAATTCACAATTCCTTAACAATTTTAGGTTATGTTGTCAGCTTACACCAAAAAATGGTAATTTAAAACAAAAATCATTACAATTAATTGGGAATTCGTCCTGAATTCTTTTGAATTCTTTCGAATTCTTCTAAATTCACTCAATTCTACCCAATTCAATGG
>JAABKJ010075445.1:63551532-63719758 GCA_011634705.1 Andricus grossulariae | reverse complement strand
TTTTTTTTTTTTTTTTTTTTTTTAATTAAATTATTCGGTTGAAAATTAAACTATTTTTGTAGAAAATTGACTTTTTTTTGAAAATTCATAGTGTCGGGTAGTAAATTTAACTGTTTTGTTAAAAATTAAACTATTTATTTCAAAAATGAACGACCTGGTGGAAAATTAACTTTTTCGTAAAAAATCATGTACATATTTTGTTGAAAAATTCGTCTTATCTGTAGAGAATTAATCTTCTTTTTTGAAAAATCATCATTTTGGTTCATGAATTAACATTTTGTTAAAAATTCGTCTTTTTTATTAAATTTAAGTGGAATGAAATACGCTTTCTTTGTTGAAAATGTAACCATCCCATTTTTTTAAATTCAATTATTCCGTTAAAAATCCAACTATTTTGTAGAAAATTCAACTGTTTTGTGAAAAAATAATTTATTTTTGAGCAGAAAATAATTCTTCTTTTTGAAAAATAATCTTATTGGCTGTAGATTCAACATTTTGTTAATAATTAGTCTTTTTTATTAAATTTAACTGGTCGAAAATACGCTTTTTGGCTGAAAATGTAACTTTTCCATTTTTTTCTTTTTTTTTCAAAATTCAACTATTTTGGCAGAAAATAATTCTTCTTTTTTGAAACATCATCATTTTGGTTGAAGATCCAACATTTAGTTAAAAATTCATCTTTTTTAATTAAATTTAACTGGTATTAAATACGCTTTTTTTCTAAAATGTAACCATTGCATTTTTTTAGTTCAATTATTCGTTTAAAAATTTAACTATTTTGGTAAAAAATTTACTCTTGTTTTCGAGCTTTTTTTTTAAATTCATAGTGTCGGGTGGAAAATTCCGAGGAAAATTTCACTGTTTTGTGAAAAATTCACGTATTTTTTAGCAGAAAATAATTCCTCTTTTTTTGCAAAATCATCCTTCTGGTTGATGATTCAAGATTTTGTTGAATTTTTTTTTAAAGTTAAATTTAACTAGTATAAAAAACGCTTTTTTTGTTGAAAATGTAATAATCCATTTTTTTTGGCAATTCAATTATTTGGTTACAAATTCAACTATTTTGATAGAAAATTCACTTCTTTTTTTTTTAATTCATAGTGTTTGAAGAAAAATTTAGTTATTTTGTGTAAAATCCATATATTTCATGAGCAGCTAATAGTTCTTCTTTTTTGGAAAAATCCATAGTTTCGGGTAGAAAATTCAACTGTTTTGTGAAAAATTCATATATTGTTGAGCAGAAAATAATTCTTCTTTTTTAAATAATCATCATTTTGGTTGAAGATCCAACATTTTGTTGAAAATTCATCTTTTTTTATTAAATTTAACTGGTATTAAGCACGCTTTTTTGTTGAAAATGTAACCATTACATTTTTTTAAATTCAATTATATGGTTAAAAATTCAACTATTTTGGTAGAAAATTTACTGTTTTTTTCGAGCTTTTTGCAAAAATTCATAGTGTCAGGTGGAAAATTTAACTGTTTTGTGAAAAATTCATGCAATTTTGAGCAGAAACTGATTCTTCCTTTTTGAAAAATCATCTTATTGGCTGTGGTTTCGACATTTTGTTAATAATTCGTCTTTTTTATGTCTGCCTGTCTGTCCGTCTGTCTGTCTGTCGTCTGTAGTATCGTGTAGGCACGATAACTTTCGAAAGATTAATGAGATTAGATTGTGCTTTGGCACACTTTTTGAAGGCCAAAAAACAAAGAACGAGCTCGTTAACCAGCTATTTTGGATCAAAATTCAAAAAGTGAGCACATTTTGAAAATTTTTGAGACCACTTTTTGTCAAAACTTGAAAATTCTATTCACGGTCCTTAGCAATACTCTAAGAGACAAACAATTTATCCATGCGAAATTTTTCGATAAAATGAAAATTATCAGAGTTATAGCATTTTCAAAATCCCAAAAAACAAACGAAAATTAATATTACTTTGTTTTTTGGTTGAAATTTTTTTTTATTGATAATGTAACTATTCTAATTAAATATTCCATCGTTTTAATTAAAAATTTATCTTTTTTTGGTTGAAAATTCATGTTTGTTGACGAAAATTCATCTTTTTTAGTAGAAGTTAATATTCTTGGTTGAAAATTCATCTTTCTCGTTGAAAATTCAACTATTTCATTTAAATATTCATCATTTTAGTTAAAAATGCATCTTTTATGTTTAAAATGTAACTATTCCAGCTAAGGATGATTAATTTTAGTCCAAAATTCATCAGTTTTGTTGAAAATAATTTTTTTTTACTGATAATTCAACTATTCCATTTTTGATTGAAAGTCGATCTTTTTTAGTTTAAAATTCAACTATTTGATTGAAAATTTTTCTTTTTTAGTTGAAAAATCGGCTTTTTGGTTGAAAATAAATCTTCTTGTTTGAAAATTCATGTTTTTGGTTGAAAATTCGTCTTTTTGGTTACAACCTAAAACTACTTGATTAAAAGTTAAACTCCTTTAATAAAATTTCATATTTTTGGTTGAAAATTTAACTATTTTCTTGAAAATTCGTTTGATTTTTGGTTGAGATTTAATTTTTTCTTATTGAAAATTTAATTATTTCATCTTCGGTTGAAAATTCATCTTCTTTCTTTTCACATCATTTGCATATTTTCCAATCTAAATAGTAGAGGAAAAAGTGTTTTTTTCAGAGATCTGCTAAATTATAACTAAAAAGAATCTCTTTGGCCTCTGAAAATTACCAAAAAATTTTAAGTTGAAGCTTTCTAGTTTTTAAAATCCATAGTATTTGAGATATTTTATTGCTAAAATGCTAAAATATTTCACTTTTAACATAGTGTAGTGTATAAACTTCATAAGTTAGTTTAAATATTGAAAATATAATTTTTGATTTTATCGAGTTTATAAAACTCATATTATTTGTAGCTAAGCCAACATCACACATTTATGAACATTTTTAAAATTTGGATAATTTTCAAGCAGTTGCATTTTTAACCGGGAAACACAAATTTGCAACCAAATAGTTCAAATTTTATGTTAAAAAAGATTTTTTAGTCATGAAAGAAAGAGAAAATTCAACCAAATTATTATTTTCGAAGAATAAGTAATTTAAAATACAAAATAAAAATCTCTAGCAAATATTTCTGTTTTAAGTTTATTCGTTTTTAAAGTTAAATAAACATATAATTTTCCTAAGATTTTTGAGGAAATTCAAAACAAATCTTAAAGCGTCCAGATATTTTGAAAAAGTATCGTTTTTTATTTTTCAGGATTTTGAAAAATTTTCAGGAAAATTTCGGGTCAGTTTAAAGGGTATTTACGACTTTTAGAAGTTTGGAAGATAAATATCTCTTAAACTGACTCGAGATATTCCTAAAATTTGGAAAATCTTGAAAAATTATTTTCGAAATTTGTAGAAATATTCTGAAATTATAATAATATTTTTAAATATTTTTAAATCTTCTACTCAAAATCATTTTTCAACCATTTTTAAAACTTGTAAACCTTCTAAATATCTTTTAAAATTCTTCCAATTCTTCCAAAAGTTTTCGTGAAGTTCTGAAAAATTAAAAAACTTGCCTTCAAATCTTCCAGATTATGTTTTGACAATTTTGAAAATCTTTTGAAATCCTAAAATATATTTTTTTTATTATTATCTTAAAATTAATTTTTCGAACTAAAAAATCAGTTTTAATTATCTCATGAATTATGAGAAATATTTTTTATAATCCTGAAACATTTTGATTTTTTTTCAAATTTTTTATAACATTTTGCCATCTTTCTGATGGAAAGATTTGGCTTGAAAATCTTTTCCATTCTTTTTCGAAATTTTAGAAAAAAATCTAACATGTTTTGAAATCTGTCAATTTTCTATTACAATTTATTTTCAAAATAAAAAATAAATTAAAATTTTTCCAGAAATTTAAAAAAAGTTTTTTATTTTCTTGAAGCCTTTTAAATTTCTTAAAAAGCTTCGAAATATTTTTCGAAATCTTCAAAAATTTACATTTTGTTTTAACATTTTTTGAAATATTTTTGAATTTCAAATTCTTTTTTTAACTATTTCCAAAACCTTCTGAATATTTTTTTAAATTATTTGAATTTTTCCAAAAATTGTCTTAAAATTCTGAATAATTACAAAAAATGGCTTAAAATCTTCCAACATCTTTTATGACGATTGTAGAAATCTTTGGTAATCTTTTTAAATTGTTTGAATCCCTTCAAAATCCTGAAGAAGCTTCAACATTTTTTTCCAAATATTCAAAAATTTACATTTTTCGAAACTTTTGAAATATTTCAACTTATAAATTAATTTTAAATCTTTTTAAAATTTCGAAGTGTCTTAAACTTACTCGCATTTTTGATAAATTCTTGTAATCTTGCTAATTGAAAAATTTTTCTTGAAAATCTTTCCCATTTTTTTTCGAAATGTTAGAAAAAGATTTACAATTTTTTGAAATCTTTTTGTCCATTTTCTCTTAAAAGTTCTTTCCAAAATAAAAAATCAGTTTACATTTTCCCAGAAATTCTGAGACATTTTTTCCTTATCTTAAAAATTTTGTAAATTTCTAAAAAGCTTCTCCATTTTTGAAATCTTTATAACTCTACAAATTACATTTTGTATATCAAAATGCTGGACAACTTTGTTACGTTGATTATTATTATTATTGAATATATATATATATATATTTATTTATTATTAAGATAACCTTACATTTCTCATAATCCTGAAGTTTGCAGACTCTTTTTTTAAATGGCACAAAAAAAAAGCAATTAAAGCTTCATCCAATCACGAACACGAGTTTCCGGACAACAATAGTTTCAAATTGTTTCGAGTAATTTCGAGATTTTTTCAACTGAAAATTTAATTATTCTATTTTTGATTGTATATTTACCCGTTTTAGTTGAAACTTCAACTACTTGGTTAAAAATTCATTTACTTTCTTTAAATAAAAAAAAATTGTAGAAAGTTATTCTTCTAGCTTAAAAATTAATTTTTTTGTTTGAAAATTAATTTTTTTGGTTGAAAATTGTTTCTTTTTTTTGTTAAAAATCAATATTTTTAGTTGAGCGTGATTTTTTTTTAAATCATCTATTTTGTTAAAAATCTAATTATTTCGTTACAAAATTCGTCTTTTTAAATTGAAAATTCATCTTTTATGGTAGAAAAGTCGTCTTTCTTGTTTGAAAATTCACCTCTCTTGGCTGAAATGAATTTTTTCGTCGAAAATTGAACTGTCTTCTAAAAATTCATCTTTTTGGTTTGAAAATATAACTATTTGGTTGAAAATGTAATTATTTGGTTGAAAATTCTTTTTTTTTTGGTAGAAAATTCATTTTTTTGGTTAAATAATTCCAGTTACTTGGTGAAACATTAATCTTATTGTAGAAAGTTTGAAATTAATTTTTTTAACTGAAAATTTAACTATTCACTTTTCAGTTGATAATTTATCTTTTGTAGTTCAAAATTTAATTATTTAGTCGAAAATTGATGTATTTTATTTTTTTTAAATCGTCTTTTATATTTTTGTTCGAAAATTGAACTATTTTGGTAAAAAAAATTAACCTTTTTGTTAAAAATTCACTTTTCTTTGTTGAAAATTAATATTTTCAATTAAAAATTTAATTATTTCATTTTTGATTGTATATTTATCCTTTTTATTTGAAAATTCAACTACTTGGTTAAAAATTCATTTACTTTCTTTAAATACAAAAATTTGTAGAAAGTTATTCTTCTAGCTTGAAAATTAATTTTTTTTGTTGAAAATTGTTTCTTTTTTTTGTTAAAAATCAATATTTTTAGTTGAACATGATTTATTTTGTTAAAAAATCATCTATTTTGTTAAAAAATCTAATTACTTCGTTAGAAAATTCGTCTTTTTAAATCGAAAATTCATCTTTTATGATAGAAAAGTCATCTTTCATGGTTGAAAATTCATCTCTCTTGGCTGAAATGAATTTTTTCCTCGAAAATCGAACTGTCTTCTAAAAAATTCATCTGTTTGGTTTGAAAATTTAACTATTTGGTTGAAAATGCAACAATGTAAAAATATTATTTTTTTTGTAGGTGTTACGGAACCACAAAGCACTTGAGAAAACTCTACCCAAAAGCTCTTTTGGTCGTGAAGGATTGGCCTGAGAGTATTTCCAATGCCTGGCTAGATTTTGAACGAGACGAAGGAACTTTGGAACAGATGGAAATTTGCGAAGCAAAAATAAAGGAGAGGCTCGCAAAAGTCAACGATGAGCGTCAAAAGTCTCAGGGTTTCTCGAATCCTGTCGACGTTTTCGCTCAATCGAGGAAAATGGGAAAGAGGAAAGCTGAAGAAACTGGCAAGATGAGAAAGGGCCTCGGAATATCGCCGAAAAAAATGTCACGAATGGTTTTGAGCGAGAAGCCGAAACAGAAGTTGAGGGAGAGCGTTTTAAAGCTTGATAAAAAAGAGAGAATGGAAGAAGGTAGTTCAGAAATTGAAGCACCTCCTGGTTTTAAGGAAGATGAGAAAATGGAAGAGGATTTGATCCCGGATGTCGATGACAAAATTTCGATTTTTGTCAGTAATTTGGATTATACGGCTACGGAGGAAGAAGTGAGGGAAGCTCTTGCACCTGCGGGACCAATCACGTTGTTTAAGATGGTTCGAGATGCTAAAGGACGCAGCAAAGGATTTTGTTATGTTCAGCTGTCAAGTGCGGTAGGAATTTCAAAGATTTATTTAATATTCAATTATTAAAAAGCGCTTGGCGCCATTTTCGATTAATTCTCGAAACTATCTCGAAATTAGTCGAAACAATTTGTAACTATTGTTGTCTGGAAACTCGTATTTATGATTGGTTGAAACTGTCGTTCTTTTTCCCCGTTTAAAATAAAAATTCTGCAAATTTCAGGTTTATGAGAAATTTAAGGCTATTTAAATAAAATATTCAATAATAAATAATCAATGGAACAAAGTTGTTCAGCACTTTGATATACAATGTGTAATGTGTAGATTTTTGAAGATTTCAAAAATAAAGAAACTCTTCAAGAGTTTTAAAAGTTTTTAAGATAATAAAAAAAATTGTCTTAAAATTCCTTGGAAAATTCAAATCCATTTTTTATTTGAAAAAATTAATTTTAGGAGAAAACTGACTAAGATTGCAAAACATCTTAATTTTAAATTATTTCTTAATATTTCGAAAAATAATATTGTCGATTTAAAGCCAAATTTTTCATTTAGGAAGATTACAAAGTTTTATAAACAAATTCTATCAAGTTTAAGAGACATTTAGAAGTTTTTAAAAGATTCAAAATTATTCAAAATTTGAAAACATTTTTAAAAAGTTAGAAAAAGGTACATTTTTGATTATTTGTAAATAACAATTTTCAAGCTTCTTAAAGATGTTGAAAGTTGTCACGATAGTAAAAAAATCTTAAAATTCCTTCGAAAGTTTAATCTGATTTTTTATTTCGAAAAATAGATTTGAAGAGCAAATTGACAAAGTTTTTAAAACATTTGAAATTATTTCCTAAAATTTGGAAAAATAATGTGGACGATTTTAAAGCAAAATTCTTCAGTTAGCAACATTAGCATGTTTTATAAAAAAAATCGAGTAAGTTTAAGAAATATTTGGAGGTTTAAACCAAATAAAAAATTAATTTAAAAATTAAAAAGATTTTAGAAGGTTTCATGATAATAAAAAAATTTTCTTTAAATTCGTGGGAAAATTTAAACTGATATTTTATTAGTGACTGATTTAATCAATGTAAGTTACTGTTTTCAGAAAATTGAAAATAACTGATATGATTAGTGAAAACTACTGAATAAATGATTTGGAATTATTGATTTGATAAGTAAATGATAAGTTTTAAATGAATCATAATGACTGCTTCAATTCGTGAAATCCACTGGTTAGATAATTCAAAATGACTGATGTAATTACTAAAAGTAACTGGTTAGATCATTCAAAATGACTGATTTCATAAATGCAATTTACTGGTTAAATCATTCATAATGACTGGTTTAGTTTGTGAAATTGACTGCTTGGAATATTTATAGTGACTGATTTGATCAATGTCAGATGATGTCATTAATTAAATCATTCAACATTATACCAATCACAGATAAGATCAATTAAAATGACTAAATTATTCAATGAATGTTACTGCTGAAATAAGTCAAAATGATTTATTTGATTAGTGAAAGCTACTGGACACTATTTAAAATTGCTAATTTGGTTAGTAAAAGTTACTGGTTAAATTATTGATAATGACTGAAGTGTTCGGTGAAAGCTGGATATTGAATCAATGAAAATGTCAACATAAGTGGCAGAGCACTCAGAATGAATTATTGATTCAGTAAAAGTTACATTTCATATGTGTCAAAAGACTGATTTAATTAGTCAAAGTTACTGATCAGATTATTAAAAATAACTAGTTTAATTAATGAAATTTTCTGGGAGAATAATTCGTAATAAACTTACATAATTTTCTAACTTTTTTGATCAGCCCTTCGAAATGACTGCTTTAATCAGTAAAAGTTTAAATTTGAGATATTTCAAAATTACTGCTTTATTAAGTAAATTTACTGCCCAGATCATTCAAAATTACTGATTCATGAGTGAGTGTTAAGAGTTAGATCACGCAAAATGACTAATTGAATTAGTTAAAGTTGCTAGCTACAATATTTATAATAACTGATCTAATTAGTGAAAATCACTAGTTACTCAATTCAAATTGACCAATTCTGTCAGCAGACATTACTGACTAAATCATTTAAAATTGCTTGTTCGATCAGGGAACTTGACTAAGCGGATTATACAAATTGACAGGTTTATCAGTAAAAATTACAAATTAGAACATTTAAAATGACTGATTTAGGTAGAAAACTTACTACGTAGATCATTTAAAATTACTGATTTAATCAATGAAAGTTAGACTTTGCATAATTTAAAATGACTGATTTAATTAGTGTACGTTAATTGTTGGATAATTGAAAACAACTAATTAAATTAGTAAAAGTTACTAGTTGAATTATTCATAATGACTGATTTAATTCAAAAAATGTATTGCATACACATTTCAAAATTACTGATTCGGTGAGTGGATGTTACTGATTGAAGTATTTTAAATTACTGATGCGTTCCCTGAACGTTACTGATTAGATTATTCAAATTTACTGATTTATTAGTAAGAATCACAGATAAGACCACTCAAAGTGACTGATTGATTTAATGAAAATTACAGTTTAGATCATTCAAAATGAATGATCAAATTAGTCAAAGCTACTGGTTAATAATATAAAAAGACTAGTTCAATTCATGAAATTTACCGATCATACGATTCAAAATTACGGATTCGACCAGTGAATGTTACAGAATAAATTATTCAAAATTACTGAAGCGTTTGGTGTATGTTACTGATACGTTCAGTGAAATTTGCTGATTGAAGAGCCTAAATGTACAGATTTATCAGTAAAGCTCACTGTCACTTCAACTAACTGATATATAGTCAACATAAGTGACGGGTTTTTCGGAATAAATTATTCAATCAGTAAAAGTTACAGTTTAGATATTTGTAAATGCCTGATTTGATTAGTAAAAATTACTGTTTGAAATAATCATGATGACTTATTTAATTTGCGAAATTTACTGATTATACCATTTTTAAATGGCTGTTTTAATTAATGAAAGTTACAGTTAAAATAAGTTAAATTAACTGATTTAATTAGTGAAAGTTACTGGTTTGATAATTTAAAATTACTGATCACAGATAAGACCACTAAAAATGACTGATTTAATCATTAAGAATTACACTTTAGGTAATTTGAAATGAATGATCTAATTAGTCCAAGCTTCTGGTTCGATAACACAAAAATTACTCATTCATGAAATTTACCAATTTTACGTTACTGGTGCCTCTAGTGAACGTTACTGATGCCTTTAGTTGAGATTACTGATTAAATAATTAAAATTTACAGATTTTTCAGTAAAAATCGCTGTCACTCAAAACGAGCCATTTAAAATTAATTATTCAATCAGTAAAAGCTACAGTTCAGGCAATTCAAAGTGACTGATCTAATTAGTAAAAGTCACTGGTGAAATCGTTCAAAATAACTGATTCAATTAGTGAATGTTACTGCTTGAATTAATGATAATTATTTATTTAAGTTGTGAATTTACTGATCAGACCATTTAAAATTACTGTTTCAAATTAATGAAAGTTTCAATTAGGTTGAGTCAAATCGACTGATTCAATTAGTGAAAGCTACTGATTATCTTTATTTCAAATGACTGATTTGGTCAGTGGGCATCACGTATTAGATAATTCAAAATTACTAGCTCGATCAGGGCACGTTACTGATTGGATCATCAGTCAAATTGACAGATTTATCACTGAAAATTACAGATTAGATTAGTTTCAGTGTCTGATTTCAAGTAGTGATTTGAATTGACTAAATTAAATGCTCACTTGGGATAAATAATTTTCAGTCAACATTAGTGACTAAATTGTTTTATCAGAAAAAGTTACAGTTCAGATATTTCAAAATGACTTATTTAATTAGTAAAATATACTGCTGAGCCCACTGAAAATTTCCGATCTATCAGTGGAAGTTAATGATATATATATATATATATTCTTTTCCACATGTAGTCGAGTAAAACAATACATGATATTATTTACTTTTTTCGAATTTACGTTCTACGCGAAGGTAGAGGAAATTTATTTCCTGAAGGCACCTTGTTTATATCTCAGATCTTGTATTACCAATTCATAAAAATGAAAAAAAATTTATAAAAAAAATGAAATCGATTAAATTAATGTTTATTTATCTTTTGAGCAATGTTTAAGTATCTAAGAACGGCCTTCTTCGACGAAGAAAGTGTAGATCTCGGGACAGTGAGGGTACGTGGGTTAGCGTTCGCAGATGATAAGGCTGTTATTCGTTCTGGTTTTTGTTGAAAATTAGTTTTATTTCCTGCAAATTCAACTGTTTTATTTTCAGTTTAAAATGAATCATTTTTAGTTCAAAATTCAACTATTTAGTTAAAAATTCTTTAAAAAATATATATGTATATATTCTTTTTCACAGGTAGTCGAGTAAAACAATACATGATATTATTTACTTCTTTGGAATTTACGTTCTACGCGAAGGTAGAGGAAATTTATTTCTACATCTCAGATCTTGTATTCCCATTTCAGAGAAATAAAAAAAAAAATAAATAAAAAAAATGAAATCGATTAAGTTAATGTTCATTTATCTTCTAAGAAATGTTTAAGTGTCTAAGATTGACCTTCTTTGACGAAGAAAGTGTAGATCTCAAGACAGTGAGGGTACGTGGGTTAGCGTTCGCAGATGATAAGGTTGTGATTCGTTTTGGTTTTTGTTTTTGTTGAAAATTATTTTTTTTTCTGCAAATTAAACTGTTCCATTTTCGGTTCAAAACGGGTAATTTTTAGTTCAAAATTCAACTATTTGGTTAAAAATTCTCAAAAAATAAATATACGTTCTTTTTCACTGGTATACGGGTAAAACAACAGATGATATTATTTACTTTTTTCGAATTTACATTCCACGCGAAGGTAGAGGAAATTTATTTCCTGAAGGCAACTAGTCTACATCTCAGATCTTGTATTCCCAATTCAGAAAAATAGAAAAATAAATAAAAAAAATTTTAATCGATTAAATTAATGTGTATTCATCTTTTAGGAAATGTTTACGTGTTCAAGAACGGCCTCCTTCGACGAGGTAAGTGTAGATCTCGAGACAGTGAGGGTACGTGGGCTAGCGTTCGCAGATGATAAGGTTGTTGTGGCAGAGTCGATTGAAGCCTTGCAAAGAAAGGGATCTTTTTTGGTGAAAAAAGTACTGTTTTCTTGTAATTTATTTATTTTCACTCGAAATTCATCTTTTTTGGTAGAAAAGTCAACTTTAGTGGTTGAAAATGCATCTATCTTGGCTGAAAATGAACTATTTTTTCAAATATTCCACACTTTTTTGTCATTCCAAATATTTTGTAAAAAGTACTTACAACTTTTCGGGTTGATTGTGCAACTGTTTTGTAAAAATGTTTTCCTTCTGCTTGAAAATCCAACAGTTTGATAGGAAATTCAACTATTTGTGTAAAGTAACTTTGAAGAAATAAATAATCAATTAATGATTATTTATTTGAAAAGGCGAATCTTCGACCAATGAAAAAAAGTAATTGTTACTAAATTTTCGCAATTTTTAAGTTTATTCACCGTTCAAGAAATTTTGAGGTGCCTAAAAACGGCCTTCTTAGACGAAGAGGGTGTGGATCTCGGGACAGTGAGGGTACGTGGGTTAGCGTTCGCAGATGATAAGGTTGTTATGGCAGAGTGAATCGAAGACTTGAAAAAAAAGGGATCTTTTTTATTAACAATAAGTACCATTTTGTTGTAATTTATTCATTTTTACTGGAAATTCATCTTTTTTTGTAGAAAATTCAACTTTTATAGTTGAAAATGCTGAAAATGAACTATTTTCTCAGAAATAAAAATTTTTGGGGTGAAAATCCAACTATTTGGTTAAATATTAGTTTTCTTACTGCAAATTCAACTGTGTCATTTTCGGTTGAAAGCTGCTTATTTTTTCGTTGAAAATTCAACTACTTGGTAGAAAATTCATGTATTTTGTTGAAAATTCGTTTCTAGATAGAAAATTAATCATTCTGGTTATTTCCTGAAGGCACCAAGTCTATATCTCAGATCTTGTATTCCCAATTCAGAAAAATAAAAAATAAATAAAAAGAAAACTGAAATCGATCAATTTTTTTGACTTCCAAATATGGCACTTATGCATTTCATTAAAAATTTATTTGTTTTAGTTGATAATTAATTTTTTAAACTGAAAATATAACTTTTACCCTTTTGGTTGAAAATTGATCTTTCCCAAGCTGAAAATTCAATTATTTGGTTGAAAATTTATGTATTTCGTTGAAAAATTCTCCTTTTTGGTAAGAAGTTATTCTGTTTTTTTAAGGATCCAAATATTTTGTAAAAAGTACATAAAACTTTTTGGTTGGACAGTGCAACTGTTTTGTAGATCTTTTTTTGCTTGAAAATTCAAGAGTTTGAAAGGAAATTTAACTTTTTGTCTGAAGTAACTTTCAATAAATGAATAAATAACTAATTAATTATTATTTTATTTTAAAGGAGCAGTTTTCGAAAAAATGGAAAAAAGAAGTAATTGTTACAAAATTTGTTTAATTTTGAAATTCGTTCACCTTTTAGGAGATATTTAAGTGTCTAAGAACGGCCTTCTTTGACGAGGCAAATATAGATCTCGGGACAGTGAGGGTACGTGGGTTAGCGTTCGCTGATGATAAGCTTCTTATGGCAGAGTCAATCGAAGACTTGCGAAGAAAGGGATCATTTTTGGGGGAAAAAAGTACTGTTTTGTCGTACTACATTTTATATAGTATATTTATATATTATATATATATTTTCTATTATATATATTGATATTATATATAAATACAACATCACTGCCAAGGAGAAAGAAAAGGAGGAAAGGTATCAAGACCTTAAAAGGGAGCTGCAACGACTGTATGCAAAATATTCGGTACGAGTAATTGTCCTTGTGATAGGTGCTCTCGGAGGTGCGAAACTATCACTTGTTTCGTAACCTTAAAGCCATACCTTCGTGCCAAAAATATGCCACGGCACTTGTGAGATGGATGCAGAAAGCTGTCATGCTTGGGTCGCTTCGTGTCCTCAAAACACACGAGAGTTTCGCCGGCCTGTCGTTGTGATTTCCTCGTGTCATTTTTTTTTTTTTTTTTTTTTTTTTTTTTTTTTTTTTTTTTTTTTACGACAGCATGGTTACCGAGCTTTACAATTTACGTGATTCGATTGACTCGGCTGTAGTCTTTTGCAGCGGTTGAATTCCATGGTTGATAAGTCCACTGGACAAAAAATGAGCCCACGCTCGCCAGGCTACCGATCATAACATTACATCATAATGATAGTGACGTCATGTCTTGTTAATATGCTGCTTGACTGGAGTCCCTGGTTACTCACAAGTTCAATTTTCGTATAGCCAGAGTCGTGGTTGATCGCGTGACGTCACGCCTCCGTCACATGTCGTTCGGAGGATGGCAGAAGATGGCGGCGCCTTGTGAGAACCTGATTGGATCAGGGACTCCTGGCCACGGCTGACTCCAATGAAAGTCGGTAACCATGGAGACGGAAGTTTGTTGAACATGAAGTTAATCATGGGAAGTTTTTCCAAGATACGTTAGTACCCTTGCATATCCTTCGACGTGAGAGAACCCAGCCCTGGTTGCCATGTGTTGTTGTCGACGGCGTGGGTATTGTGACGTCACGCTTTAGTGACATGGCACTGTGAGCAATAGAAGATGGCGGTCAGGTGCGAGACTAGGTAGGCAAGATGTTTGAGGCCCGCCATTTTGGGTTGAATCAGTAACCATGGAGTCGTGGGATGGTAGGACCATAGGTTGGTGTTCGGTCCCCTGAACTTTGAGTGCGTTTAGGACTCCTGCTAAACCTATAGTGTGACGGCTTATCCCTGGATTCCGCGGTTTTGATTTCAATCACCAAATTTGACAGTCGGCGATTGTAAACATGGAAACAGATGTATTCGAGACATAAATAATAAAAATATACAATATTTGGTGAGTGCTCCTGGCCGAGATGTAACTTTCGCTCTTGGTGGCAATTTCATTTGCTTAAGCCCGTTTATGTGGGATTTTTATTGAAGTGACAGGTATGTCAAATTTACCCTGTCACAAAAGATCGTGGTCGCAGCTTCCAGAGCCTACATCTTGGCTAACTTTACAAAACTGACTAAATTTTTTTTATGTGACATGTATGAGTTTTTCCCTTGCTGCCCTACTCCAGCCGTCTTCAATTCACTAATGCAGGTAGATAACTCGAGAGACGCGATTGGTCAGTGAGAAATTGTCAATTCTCCCTGACTCACCCTTCCCTCTTATGTTTTCTCCACCTTGCGTCAGATAAGACCCGTACTTTGTCAAGATATGCGAGCTTGATTGTCAGCCGCTTTGTAAAAAATGCAGGTCGTTCAATATACATTCAAGAATAGCCCGTATCATCTCTTACACCTCAAAAATCCACCCGAAATACTATACCTTGTTGGGTCAAAATTGTATTAACCCTTGTTTGACACACCTTTTGGAGTAACGTACTTGGCACATGGGGTCGTCGACGACCCCAGCGTGAAAAAATTGTTATAAATAATAAGGTATTAAATATTTTTACTTGAAAATTTGTTTGTATCTTTTTGAATACTGATTTCAAAAGATCATATTGGTTACATAGCTGAATATTAAATTTAAATAGACAAAAAAAATGGTTGAAATTGCATAAAGCTGAATAATGCCAATGTTCAAAAAAAAATCCATAACTTTTGTTTTCCTCGATAGAATTAGCTACAAATTTAACTGAGTCTTCTCCTGATGTGTTGGAACAAGAAAAAAATTAGTGTGAAAAACTTTCTTTTAGAAAAGGTATTTATTCCAGGAATTGAAGGTGGGAATTTCGTGAAAAATTGAACTACTTGCTTTTGCTAAAATAACTGAATTTATTGTAAAAAAAAAGGTGAAAAATATTAAAAGCCCGAAGGGTAGCAGCTGCAGCTGCCCCGAGAGAAGATAAGGAAGGGGGGAGAGAAAAAGAGACAGAGAGATAGAGAGGTAGATATGTAGATATGAGGTAGATATTTTATATATATTAACCCCTTGACGACCAGGAACTACAATTTTTTAACTTATATTCAAGCCTCATTCTCATGACTGAAAAAGAGAAGTTTCCAAGCGAAAACTATGTTTCCTCGCAGTTTTGGGTATGCTCTTCAAGAATTCGTGAATTTGACATCGAATTTTTGAAATTCAAAATCGCGGACCCAATATGGCGGACATAGAATTTCGGGGTTGCTGATTATCAATCTGACATTGACTTTTTGAAATTTAAAATGGCGGAACAAATATGGCAGACATGAAATTTTGGAAACTATAGGATTTTCGCACAATTCTGTGCGAAGGGTATGGATCCGCCATTTTGCGAAGAGTATCGCTATTCGAGATCGGTGAGACAAGTTTTATCTGGCACTTCAACTATTCCGATCTCCGTTGATCATAGTTAGGATCAAGTCCCAATACACTTTTGGCTCGAAAAAAAATGATTAAAAACAAAAATTCCCCATTTTTTGGTACTTTTCTCCAATTTGGCCCCATATTGAATGTTATACTGGACCAAACTCCATTCTGACCAGGGATTCTTGAAGACCATTCCCAAAACTACAAGGAAACATGGTTTTCGTTTGGAAATTTCTCTTTTTCAGTCATGAGTATGAGACTTGAACATAAGGTAAAAACCGTTTTTTCTGACTCAGGGGGCCTCAAAACGTCGACATTTGATTGAATCCGCGAAAGTAATTTTTCACAGAAAACCAATACCTTCTCATTGAGATGAGAATGTAAAAAATATTATTTGTTACATTCTCATTCATGAGAGTGTAATGTAATCGTCCAAATTTTCGATCTCTAGTTTTTAATGGATTTTTACGTTTCGGCACTCACAGAGTCCAAAAATCATAACATTTTGTCGGTGTTTGGCTGTCTGTATGTATGTCTGTATGACTGTATGTATGTCTGTATGACTGTATGTATGTATGTATGTATGTATGTGTGTATGTATGGTTACCTGAATGTTGTATCCACGCTACTTTTGAAGGATTTTTCGAATCGAGTCAGCCTTTTATAAACTTATTAAGGGTCCTAAAATGAAGGTAATGTTCGTTAACCAGATATTTCCAACCCAAATAAAAAATTTTAGAGCATTTTTAAAATTTGAAGAAAACAAATTTTTTTAAGATTCAGAAATTTTTGTCAAAGTTTCTTTTACACGGGAAAAAAAAATATTTTTCTGATAGATTAAAAAATGTCAATCTAAATTTTTACTAGATATGAAATATATTTCGAAAATATCAAAACAAATTTTCCGTTTCATTTTGTTTGCATGGTTTGAATCTTCAAAAGCAATTGTCGGTATATACTACACTGTAGAAAATTTCGGTAATTTTTCCTAATCGGTCGTAGAAAATTTTTCCCAAACCATTTGGAAGTATGGGATTTCCTACAAAAAATGGAAATATTTCCTAAATTTTCGACAAATTTCCCAATTTTTCGGAGTAATTTCCGAAATGTTAGGAAATATATAAAAAATATCAGAAGATTGTATAAATTTCCGAATTCATAGAAAATTTTTCCATGAAATAGTGGGAAATTATTCCGTGCAAATGGAAATTTTTTCATTTTTTTCGGAATTTTTTCCATTCACATTACGAAATGTACATTTCCTACAAAATTGGCAATTTTTCTCAATGCTTGGCCAATTTTTCTTATACATTTATAGAAATTATTCCACCAAAATGAAATTTTTTTTTTTTCGGCATTTTTTCCATTTATATTACGAAATATGTTTTTCCTATAAAATTGGAAATTTTCCCCAATTCTTGTCTAATTTCTCCTGCAGAATTTTAGAAATTATTCCAGCAATATGGAAATTTTTTCACTTTTTCCGGAATTTTTAACATTCACATTACAAAATATACATTTCCTACAAAATTGGCAATTTTTCACAATGCTTAGCCAATTTTTCCTATACACGTTTAGAAATTATTCCACCAAAATGGAAATTTATTCTTTTTTTTCGCCATTTTTTCCATTTATATCACGAAATAAATTTTTTCTATAAAATCGTAAATTTTCCCCAATTCTTGTCTAATTTTTCCTATAGAATTTTGGAAATTATTCCAGAAATTGTGTATGCTTTAATTTTCAGTTTATTTTTGAATGCTTAGAAATAAAATATCACTATATCTTTGAAAGTTTGAACTTCTTTCCATGTCGAAAATTGAATGAGAATCTTGTTGTTTATTTTTTATTTTAATCGTTATCCAGAATTCCTAGATTTTTTTCTGCTCAGAATTTAAAAATTATTGTGTGGCGAATTTAAAAACATAGATAGGCGGTAATTTCAATTTCAGCGGAAGGGTTTGTAAAATATAAAGGATGGGTGATTCAATGGCAAGCACCAGTTAGTCAGATTTGGTATTGGGCTTTCAAACTAAAATTTGAAGAAGAGGCTGTCGCGTCGGTCCTCGGGCATGAGTCATTTTTACATGAAATTCAATTTAGCGTTAGGGTTGTACAAATTGTGGGGGTGTACAAATTTGTATGAGTGAGCGGCTGAGGATACCTCGGTATCAGAGGGTCCGAGAGAAAAACTTCACTTACATTCGATGTGCATTACAGTGAACATCAAATTTTGCCATTTTTGTCTCTTCCCTGTAATCTCTGGTGTTTTTGTGACTCTTTTGAACCTGGCAACACTGATTGAGTGACTAATAAACGCAGCTGTTGAGGCAGAACAGTGTTCTCGCATACATGAAATTAGAAGGTAAGTGTACGTTTTTTATTTTACCAATGTATTAAGCAAATGCAGGGCCTAAAATATTGTGTTAGCCGATACACTTGGTGTAGTCCGAAGTTAAAAGTATTTAGTCCGAAATTATAAAATTTTCAGTGAAAAATTCACTTTATTTATGAAGCTACATTTCCAGTTGTCTAACGCAATATTTTTAAAGTATTAAAAATGAACTTCAATGTTTATTTTAACTATCATTCGTTAATCTATAAGTTAGAAAAATTTCTATCTGTTTATCGCAGGCTTAGCAATCTTTCAAGTCTTTGCCTCTTTTCTACTTAAATGCGAACTGAATTAATAATTTTGTTAAATATGCTTTTTTGTTCGAAAATAATGTTATTCAACGGAGAATTTAACTATTTGATTTTTGCTTGGAAAATTATATTTTTCTTTTGAAAATTCAACTATTTCGTTCAAAATTAATCTGTTTTGTTGAAAGTTCGTCTTTTTAGGTAAATTCAACTGTTTTTTTTTTTTCGATATTAAAATCTTTCTAGGTGGAAGTATTAACTATTATATTTTTAGCTGAGAATTTCTCTTTTTTGGTTGAAAGTTTAACTAGGATATATACATGGATGTTGCTTTTTGCACGAAAGATGTTGAAAAATGAACTTCCCAATACTCTGGGATTTGTTCCTTTGATAGCTTCGTACTTCCAAGAAGAAGTCCTTTTTAACTTACACGCAGAAAAAAGAAATGTTATATTTACTTATCAAGAAATGTAAAGTGTTTCTTGTAACCGTAACAGTAAAAATATGTAGACAGAAGTATTGTAAGAAATGGAAGTCATGTAAACCCTTAGGGGACACATTATGAATAAAGAAGAAGAAGTGAGTATAACGTGGCTATCCGGCAAGGATAAATATTTTCGTATATGATAAAGTTGTATTATACATATTGGCAAGTGTACTTTAATAAGTATACGATGAAGCTGTAATTTCAAACATAACCTACTAAGTTAATTTCAAATAATGAATAGTCAGCATGAATAGTTGCATTTTAAACCAAAAACATGAATTTTCAACTAAAATTATGAATCTCCAATTTAAATAATGGAATTTTAATCCAAGAAGATCAATTTTCATCTACAAAGAGGATTTTCCTATTAAAAAATATCATTCTTCAACCAGAAAAGAAAAAATTAACAAAACATAATTTTCAAAAAAATGATTACACTTTCGAACAAAGTGGTGAATTTTTAAGTGGAATGATGAATCCTCAAATTTTAAATGAAAAATATGAATTTTCAATTGGAATAGTGAATCTTTAAGTAGCATAATTGAATTGTCAACCAAAAAGATGAATTTTCAACTAGAATAGTGAAGCTTTAAGTAGAATAATTGAATTTCCAACCAAAAAGATGAATTTTCAACTAGAATAGTGAATCTTCAAGTGAACTAATTGAATTTTCAACCAAACAGATGAATTTGAAACTAAATCATAAAATATTCAATTAGAATACTTACGTTCTTAGGTAAGTAAAAAATGTAGAACCAAACAACAAAACTAATTTCAAAAAAAATTGTTACATTTCCAAACGGAACAATAGTCGACTGAAATAATGAATAGTCAGCATTTTAAACCATAAACATGAATTTTCAACTAAAATTATGAATCTTCAACTCAAATAATGGAATTTGGAACCAAGAAGAATAATTTTCATCTACAAAGACGATTTTCCTATTAAAAAATATCATTCTTCATCCAAAAAAGGAAAAGTTAACAAAACATAATTTTCAAAAAAATAATTACACTTTCGAACAAAATGATGAATTTTCAAGTGGAATGATGAATCCTCAAATTTTAAACAAAAATATGAATTTTCAACTGGAATAGTGAATCTTTAAGTAGAATAATTGAATTTCCAGCCAAAAAGATGAATTTTCGACTAGAATAGTGAATGTTCAAGTAGAATAATTGAATTTCCAACCAGAAAAATGAATTTTCAAATAAAATAGTGAATCTTTAAGTAGAATAATTGGATTTTTAACCAAAAATATCAATTTTTAACCATGAAGGTTTCTTTGCATAAAACACACGGGGATGGGCAGTGCAATTAATTAACGTATGATCTTTTTGCTTCTCCCGGGAGGTAATCAAGCTCGCGAAAAAATCGCCTATTTATTGAAATCTAGATTATGAATTTTTCTCAATTATTCTCTTTCTATCGTGAAGTCTGCTTTGTGAATTGATTTCAACTACGAAAATTGTAATACTCACACAATTAAAATAGTCACAAATTAAAATAGTATAAAAGTAAGAAAATCTTACAAAATATTTGAAATATCCTTCACGAAATTACAACTGTAGAGTTTCCTATCATAAACTTACATCATTTTAAATTATACGTTGCAAAACTTGTATGTTCATTTAATTATTATATATCATAAATTCATTATTTCATACGAATATAAGATGTGAATATGTTTCTTTCTGTACAATGAGAGGTTTTTTTTTAAAGCATTTACGAGCATGTATATACGAATTATAAAAACTGATATTATCATAACACAGACTATGATATCGATATTTCGCATCCATTTATTTGTGCTTTGAGACACGAAAAAAACTTCATTTTCTTTTTAGGCAATGTTACATCATTCGATTTGCGTTAAAAGGTACAATTCTGCAGGCAAAAATTACATTATTCTCACACTAATTTTACTGATTTATAAATTTACAATTTATTTATCTTTTACTTGAAATTTTCGCTCATGGCATCTATGTCATTTCAAATATACGCGTGGCTAGATCATGTATTCTTTGATCATGTTGAAGCAGTCTTCGTCGATCCAACGGAAATGCTCAACGCGCTACGAGTGTAGGGTTAGGAGTTTTTGACCAACAAGAATTCTATTATTCTAATATTCTGATATAATATTATTATAATTATAAAAATAATTATTAGTTTATATTAAATATATATAAATATTATTTTAAAATTAATAATTATTATATAAATATAATTATTTCAATTTTAATAATATAATCCTCAACTCATTAGCTTACAATTTAAATTTATAAACGTAATGTTTTACTATAAAGCAATTAAAATATGCAGCTTTTGTTTACTTGAAACAAATAATCACGCTTGACCGTGAATCAGGCACTATTATGTATTTGAAGTTGATTATGTTTTATTTTTTTAAAACTATTGAATTAAATAATCAAAGTGATAATTTTATTTGTAACAATTTCATCATTTAATTGGATAGCCTAGAAAATTATATCTAAAGAAACTTATGGTAAAAAGTTTTTTTTTCATGTTTAAAAAAAAAATAAAGTATCGGCCTTGTATATACGGTCACGAACTAGTGTTGGGATTTTATATTACCCAGTTGTATAATCTGAAACGAATGGAAAGGTTCTCCCCCACCGGGGAGAGAAAAGCAATGGCCCATGCACAGTGGCGTCCATGGGCGGGCATCTCGAGCACGCTCCATGCGCAACTGGTGACACCCGTTCCCCGACACCAATGCTCATGCGCTAGTGTACGCGGGCGGCAAATTTACAATTTTTGAAAGAAAGAAAATTTTATTCAATCGATTTTTCAAATTATTTATTCTGTCAAATTTTTAGGTTTGCATTTTTTAGGAATTTAAACACGTGTGAGACAACTCGCAGGGAGGATCAGTATGCTCTTCTTTATGAAATGTACACAAACTTTCAAGCTAATTACTATGGTAAAGAACAGCAACCATTGCTACAGAGAGGAGAATTTATAGAGTACGCACATCTAGTATAAAAATGCTGTAACAAAGTAGAAATAGTTTAGTTGCATTCAAGATGGGGTTCTTGGTGGATATGCAGGGCATCAAGTTACCAGTCAATAAATTTGTATTGAAAGAATTGGCTATATTACCATTCCATGATGCGACAGGTATAAAGCCATATTCTTTTCTCTTTCAACCTTACCTGCAAGTCGAACAACGTTCCGCCAAAGTATAAGTCTATAAAAAGGCCGTAGCAGGATAAGCATGGTCTGGGTGCCCCCCCCCCCCGCTCGCATATGATCCATATTGCAGGGGTAAGTAGCTACCTCTATGAAATAAATTTTCTCCAAGTATCAACTAAAAAAAATTTTTTTTACAATTGACACTGTGACTGTATAATTTACGAGAAAATGTGTTGTCAATGGAATAATTATGTTACATTTGGTTTTTATTACACTATTGCATCATAAGCTAAAAATAAAGATGGCCCCTCATCATCATGGAATTGCATACATCTGAGGGGCCAACATGTATTTTTTATTTTTTTCAACTATGAACTAATGCTCTGATAATCTCCGCAAAAATATATATTGCAACTTCGAATGTGAGCATGATATAGGGGGAAAATAGTTGGTGTACCAAAAGTACTTTTTATGAAAAAAAGGATTTAAAATTTTAATAATTTTTTTTATTCTCTTAAAATAAACAGAATTGGTTCTTGAATTTTCTGCAGAAACTCTGCAGTACCCACTGTTACATATATTTTAACCACCAAGATCGGTCAAGCCGTTTTCGAGAAAATGTGATTTTTCAAAATTTGTTTATAACTTTGAAAAAAAAAATTTTTCTAGTTGATACTTGGGGTAAATTCATTTCATAGGGGCGGCCACTTACCCCTGCAATATGGACCACATCCGAGAGTGGGTACCCAGACCTTACTTATCCTGCTACGGCATTTGGGCAGAGCGGAAACATCACGGAATACCTTGGAATTCTGGTGATTTACCGTATTCTCAAATTCCTGTAATACTCGAGAACATTTTAACAGATGCAACAAGAATTTTTGTGAAAGGATTAGAAAAAAATAATTGGCTGAAACAACTTGTGCAAACATCGTGTGAAATTGTTGATATGCTTGATTTGGAATGTCCCTCTCTACAGGAATTGTGTGAAACTATTGTAATTAAAGATATTAAATGTACGCATCATATGTACGAAAATTTCTCTAATAGCGCAACTGAAAATGTACTTTTATTGGAAAACTGGATGTCTCTCGACCAGTTTTCTTTCATGGATTTAAATTTATAGATATAAGAAAATATTTTTTTCTATATATGTATATATAATTTTTAGTCTACTTATTTTCAAGTATAATGTACTGGTTTTTGGGAAATAAATAAAAAATGCAAATAAAAAGAAACTTGTGTCTTGTTTTTTCAGAGTTCCTTGTCCTCAGAATAATAGGTGCGAATAGTAGATAAACGAATGGGTAGGTCAGACAACATCGCTGGCGTCGTACTCGGCATTGAGAGATTACGTCTGCTGGAACTGGTTGCATCCTATAGCTACATCAGTTTAAGAATATGATTTGCAATGCAGTTTTTCAATTAAAAAGAAATTACCTAAAAAATATGATTTTCAGATTGCATTAAATAAAAAAAACACCAATTTATATTAAAATAATTTTCTTTTCTTTATTTGCAATAACTTGTATTTTGCCAAGAATTGTACAGTTTTTTTGATTCGTTCTTTTAATTTACATATGGGTCATTTGCAAATAGATTTCAATTTTGGTTTCCGAGATGCGGGTAAATTAAAGTTCTAAATTATGCAATAATTGTTATCAATTTTCTTAGATATATGTACCAGGATGTACTTTTTAACGTAAGAAAGATGTTTGAGTTAGACTATTGATTTTTTCCACTAATTTGTGTCTAAATTATTCGTTTACTTAAAGTACATTATTATGCAGGTTTGGCAGGCTTAGCTGGTCAAAATAATTTGAATTTTTTTTTAATGTGCGAAAGTTGTCTGCACAATCTAAAAAACTTTCGAAATTATTTCAAATTTTTTTTTGAAAATTTGCTTGAAATCTTTTTCTTTGTTTTGAAAATTTTTCTCAAACAGTTTTTTGAATTTTTTTCTGAAAATTTGGTTCGAAAATTTGTTTGATTTTTTTTTTAATTTGTCAAAGAATTTGTTTGTAATTTTTTGGATTTTTTTTCAATTTATTGAAAATTTGTTTAAATAATTATTTAAAAATTTGATTTTTATAATTTAAACTTATCTCCTTGACTTGGATTTATATAAGAAGAGTTTCTCGTGAAACTAATATCTATGAACTATATTTTATGAAGAAGTTTAAGAAGAACTTAAAAAAAGTACTTTTAAAACCTTTTTTTCTTTCTCTTCAATGCGACTTTGAACCTTCTACCAGCGAGTGCAAGAAAAGGTTTCGGAGTGTTTAAAAGGCTTCAGAGTCGTTAGCTTCGGAGTTGCTCCCATCTAAAAAATGACATCGGCTCCCAGTAGGACCGCGGTAAATCCCATTCATAGCCACGTCTCACAACCGTAAGATGGGTGGTCACAGGGCATGACGAAATCACAACGACAGGTCGGCGAAACCATCGTGTGTTTTGAGGGCACGAAGCGACCCAAGGATGACAGCTTTCTACATCCATCTCGCAAGTGCCATGGCACTTAATAAGCACACTAAATGCGGTTACGGTATGCTAAGGTGGAAAGGACACTTTCCTGGCATGCGAAAATAAAACCCTCTGTACCTGAATTAGCTTCAGTTGATTCTCTAAGTCCGCCGAGTCCTGCAAATGGGATCACGTAATCAATCAATTTAAGGTCAAAGCCTTTCAAACATCTCTTGATAAAATAATTCGCATCCTAAAATATCTGTGAAAAATCATTTTCTAGAAAGAAAATTGTATATACAGCAATCTTGAAAATTAAAAGAGCACTGCTTACGTAAACGACAAAGAAAAAACTGTCTGTTTCTGTTGCTTTTTGGACCTCAAAGAAATTATATTAAAAAATACAAAGTGATAGAATAAAACCAATTTAAAGCTCTTAGATCACTGCGTACCGATGGGATTTTCGAGTTGGTCTTGAGAAATATCTTGATTGTTGACACCAATCACAGCGGTAGCTTTTGATCATTTTTCCCAAATAGCGTAAAAAGCATTTTTCTCCTTTGAAAAATTGTGATTAAAATACTCTACCAGTAACTGCCAACCAAGTTGCGTCCGCAAGGCAGGGAATATTTTCATATACTCGCAAATATTGTGAAATTGCAGATATTCATTTCGCTCCAGAAAACACAAGTTCCAATTATCCTGCACCTCATTCGGTGGATCCAAATTGTTTTTCAAAAACTGAAAAGCTTCACGTATCTCAGATTCATTTTTGTCTACATTTTGATTTTCAACAAGATCTGTAATAATTTGTTTCTTGTCAGCAATTACTCATTGCACTGGTTTTTTGATAGGGTGAGTTGAAAGAAACAAATTCTAGGATTCGAAATTGCTAGAACGCGAAAAAGTAGCATATTGGGATCCTAAGAAAGCATAATTAATTTTTAATCGATAGACATTCAGCTTGGTTACCCTTACTCATAAAAAGAAGGTTTTACAAAATTTTTCCTTTATAGAGGTTTTAAATTTACTTCAGTTTTAATTTTTTTTACATAACTAAAGGTCAAAAAAGTCTTTCCGATGGTTTGCGGATTTTAATCAATTATTTTCTAAGAGATAATTCCTGTTTAATTCAGCCCTGATTACGGAAAACAAATTCCTGACACCTTTGTAAATAGAATAATTTTGTAGGGTAATTAAAAACTTTGCAGTGACAAAAATGCGCTAGGAAAAAAATCGCTAAGACCCAGGAAAGGAAACTGGAAATACAACGAATTTGTAATATTTTGAT
This sequence comes from Andricus grossulariae, assembly GCA_011634705.1. Classification (NCBI taxonomy): domain Eukaryota; kingdom Metazoa; phylum Arthropoda; class Insecta; order Hymenoptera; family Cynipidae; genus Andricus; species Andricus grossulariae. The sequence goes on along the minus strand of JAABKJ010075445.1, from coordinate 63,693,679 downwards.
TTTGGTATTTAATGAAATTATCTTTGCAACTTATACATTAACATTTTTCTGAGCATGTGCAGGCTTTTTCAGTATAGAAACGCTAGACAAAAATTGACAAGGCTCAGGAATTTGAACCAAAAATACTGTAAATTTAAATCATTTTGATATTAATTGAAATTCTCTTGATAAATGGTGGTTTCGAAAATTTTTCTGTGCATGTACAAGCTTTTTCAGCATATCAATACAGTAGAAAAAAATTCTTCTGAATACCAATTTTTAAAAACTTGCTGTAGCTCCAACTTCGTTTCCAGGTTCTTGCCGATTTTTTTCTAGTCTATTTTTATGCTAAAAAAGTACACACGTGCTCTGAAAACATTGTAACCCACACATTATAAAGATAATTACATTAAATACAAATATCAAAAATTTTTAAATTCGCTTATTTCCAATTTTGATTTCTGGGCCATAGCGATTTTCTTTCCTAGTGCATTTTGGTCACTGGACAGTTGTAATGTACTTGAAAAAAAACTTTCTCTGTGCAAAATGTTGTCCAAAAACAGGGGTGAAATAAATAGGAATTTTTTCTTAGAAAATAATCCATTAAATTAAGGGAAAAATTGGCGGGTAACCAAAGTACATGTCCATCGATTCCAAATTCATTATACTTTTTTAAGATCCCCATGTGCTACTGCTTAGCGTCGTAGCGACATCGAATTCCGGAATTTATTATTTTCGACCCACCGAATTATTCAGTTTTCATATATAATATATTTATTCAAGTGGTAAATATACCATTTTCTTCATCTCCGTCTGCAACATCTTCTAGTACTTCACATCCACGCAATTTGACTCCTTGATTGACATATCTATTCCCAAGCTTTCCTTTGTTCAAAGTTTTAGGAGTAGTTTTCCTTTTTGGCTTTCCCGGAATAAAATAAACTGCAACTCGTTCGGAAGGAAAAGCGAGCCCAATTTTCGTTGCAGAACTCATAAAAAATGCCCTTAAATCCTAAAAAAGTTAGATTTATTTTTGAATTTATGACTTTAGTGATACGATTTTCATAATCAAAAAACTGATATAGGAATACCCATTTTTCTTGTCTGCAAAATTCGCGAAGAGAAAATCCACCACAATTTCTGTTAAATCCTTTCGATTCGATTCATTAAATACATTTCGTGCACTTTTTATTTTAAACAGTAATGCTCTCCCTCTGAGGGTGCTTCCTAGATAAGCTTGCAATCCCTGTAAACGTATAATGTGCTATAAAATACATTTGAACTGACGAAAAAAAACAATAAAATGAAAAACTTCGTCAAAAAAACTAAACGAGAAAAGCGAATAAAAATTAATAAAATGTATAATGTTATGACAGGCCTGAGATTGTATGGAGGCCGGGCTTACATACTTCTTTTTCAGTTCGTATTACATTTTTTTAATTCTTGGGATCTAACTTTAACATTTTTGAAGAGCTTTAAACATTATATTATTATATTATTATTAGTAAAAAAAGTTGAAGAAATTCGATAAGCATTTTAGTTGAAAATTTATCTGTTTGGTTAAAGATTTAAATATTTTTTTGAAAATAGGTTTTCCTTTGGTTCCATACATTTTGTTGAAAATTCGTCTTTTTGGTAGGAAGTTAATTATCTTGGTTGAAAACTTAATTAATTGTTGAAACTTTATTTTTATGTACTCTTTTTTACTCCCTCTTTCTCCCAATTCATCTACATAGAAGTTCTAGAGCCCACCACGGCACTTGCGAGATGGATGCAGAAAGCTGTCATCCTTGAGTCGCTTCGTGTCCTCAAAACACACGAAAGTTTCACTGACCTGTCGTTGTGATTTCGTCGTGTCCTGTGACCACCGATCTCACGGTTGTGAGACGTGGCCATGAGTGGGACTTACCGCGGTCCTACTGGGAACCGATGTCCTTTTTTAGATGGCAGTTGCTTCCAGTGTGACCCTGCGGTGGTTGTTAACCTTATTTTTAAATTATATATATATATATATATATATAATTTTCTCTTGATTTTCCCACAGATAAGATGTTTTCAATTATTTCCAATTTTCTATTACACATTTAAGCTCTTATGCACTGTAATTAGATTCTTTTTTTGTATTATGCTGATAACCTGTGGCGATACTGTGGAAAAATAGCTTTACAATTATCCAAAGAACATTACGAAATGTTCATAATTTCGGATATATTACCTAAAGTTAAGTAAACATTAGAAGTTTACACTATTTTTGCAATATCAACTTAAGAAATAGACAAATTGGCTTTATCCTGTGCTCATTTCATACACAATTTTGAATTTTGTGGGCATTCAACATTTTAAGGAGAAAAATTTTTAGGTCTGCCATAATTAAAATGTAAAGAACTTAATCAGTCATTGAGTACGAGGTGAACTTAAGCTTTTGGCCGTTAGTGTATTATTTTGATTATTTATTATTTACTTTATTATATTATTATTGTATAAATACTTACTAATAATTGTGAATGATAAGAATAATTTTATAAAAAAACATGTAATATGCGAGTGGTAAATACATAATATTTAACTGCATATTTATTAAATATGCAGTTAGCAATTTATGTTCATAGTATCTCCTGTAATTGTAACTTCGGGGGTAACTCATTTTTAACATTCTCTAACTTCATCAATTACCGACGCGCAACGTCTGAGAAATGCCGAAAGCTGCGAAGTAACTCTCGGTACTAGGTCCACCACGAGCGGATCATCGTACAGTGTTTTGAGCTCCTCTGTGGTACCTTCCCCCAACGTTATGAGCCGAAAGTGTCCGGTCGTTACCGATCATGCACGAAGCTGAAAAGAGCCGGTTGGGGCGCAATGTATATGCCTACATTTAAAGTTTGATATATTCGCATAGTTCATACATTAATTTAGAAAGAAAAGTATTGTTTTTTTCAAAATGTTTGTAATTATTGATTCATGCTCATTATATATATTCCTTACAATTTGAATAGTGCATAGGCGTATATTAATTGAATAAAATGCTTATAAACATAAACCTACAAAAAATGTGTAACACAACAGGGTGGCGATTTGACTTGGAAGCCATTAAAATGACATGTAATTTAATTACAAAACGTTGATTTTTTTAGTAAGCACTTTTTAAAAGAGACTTATTTTGAATTTTGTAAACTTCGCAAACATTTGGAAAGTGGTTTAAAATATGAAGATTTCAAAACATTCAAAAAGAAAATGCAGATTTCAAAATAAAATTTTTAAGCTTCTTCAGGATGTTGAAAGGTTTAAAGATAATAAAAATTTTTTGTTAAGATTCCTGTAATAATTTAACGTGTTTCTAACTTAAAATTGCTTGAAATGATATAATTTTGAAACTTTACAAATTTGTTGATTTATTCATCCATTTAGAGCATTGAAAATGATAGCGAGGTTTTATATTGTTTAAAACTTTCAACTGTCAGTGGTGACTTGATTTTCATAATATCTTAAATATATTATATATATTGTCCTATTGCTATAACATGAAATTCTTTATAATATTGGATGTTAATTTATTCAAGAAAGTGTAAAAAGAGCAACCTCCTCTTTATTAATTGCGTTAAGTTCTGACGAGAAAAGTAAGTATGAAACCCTCACTTTATTTGTATGGGGGTTCGAAACTATTGTGATCATTAAAATAGTATTGAAAACATAATTAAATTGATTTAAGCTGACCTGGAAAATTGTACAGTTGAAAAATGAAAAAATATAGATATAAAACTACGATATCATTTACAAGGGCTTTCCAGGTCAAGACTGTTTAATTTTCCAGGTCAACTTAAATTAATTTAATTATGATGTCAAGTATTTTTTAATTATCACAATAGTTTCAAAATTATATCATTTTAATACATCAAAACTTTTTTCTAAGCTTTCCTAAATATTATCTCAAAATTATTATTTTTTTAAATAAAAAATCACTTTAAATTGTCACAGGAATCTCAAGAAAATTTTTTAATTATCTCTAAACCTTTCCAAATCCTGAAAAAGCTTAATAATTTTATATCGATATCTTAAAAAATCTGCATTTTCTATTAAATGTTTTGAAATCTTCTCATATTTTGAATCACTTTCCAAATTTTTTCGAAGATTACTAAATTCAAAATGATTATCGTTCAAAAAGTGAATACTCAAAAAATCAACGTTTTGTAATTAAATTACAGGTCATTTTCAAGATTTCCACGTCAAATCGCCACCCTGTTGTGTTACACATTTTTTGTACGTTTATGTTTATTAGAGTGCCCGGTTTTATATTGAAGAAATAAATTTTTAAACTTGAAAATTTTCAAAGAAGAAGCAAGCGAGGAAGTAATCGAAGATGAAATTATAAGCGTCGATTAAAAGAAACAGACTGTTATCCAACTTTAGTTGAGCTAAATGTTGTAGAAATTTAAATACTTATATTTTTATGGAATTGTACAGAATAAGGCTCATGAAAGACCTCGCTGAAGTTTGCAACGTTTACAAAAAACGAATTTACAAAAAAATTTTTTTGCTCGAGACCTAAAATTTGAAAATTCTAAATGGATCTAATTGATGACCAAAGATACCCAAAAAAGTTGCATTCCCCTAGCACCTCCGGAACACACCATATAATATATATATATAATACTATACTTTATTTACTATACTTTTACTATACTATTTAATTATGCCAAATTAAATGACATCAGTGTGCTTCATAAAATTAGATATTCTCAACACAAGGCCGTAGCCACGTGAGAGGTGAACGGGGTTTATGATCTCCCCTCCCCCAAGAAAGTCTTGAAACATAATATACATATACTTTCCTGGGTTCCGCTGCAAATATTCCTTGACATTTTTCCCTAATTCCCCCCCCCCCCCCCCAACGCACCCGAAAAATTATTCTGACTACGGCCTTGGATATTCTTGCTTATTACATAAGATTCTCTAATCATTCAAAACATTGTATAATATTCCGTTCGAGAACATTCCAAACGAAGTTACAGAAAATTTTAGGTATAGTTGAATATTCAAGAAAATCCCAAAACACTGGAGAAAATTCTAGAAGATTAGGTTGACGTGACCATAATCGCACACGGGCGACATTGAATGCGCATGTGCGTAATATGAATGCGAGCCCATAATACTCCTTGAAGTATTATGGACTCATTATTGTACTGCGCACATGCGCATTCGCTGTCGCTCCTCCTGTTGTGTAAACTACTACTTTCAGAACTAAAAAGACGTTGATGAAACACATAAAGCATGCCTGCGTTGCATAAAGAGTATTCATAGAACACTCAAAAACATTTCAAAATATTCTGGAAAAGTCCAATTCTTTAAAGAGCATTCAAGAACATTCCAGAATTTTTACAAAACTACGAATCAGAAACAAAGAATGTTCTATACCTATGTAATTCTAATAACCATTCTGAAAGATTTAAAATTATTCCAGGATATTACATAAGATTCCCGAATCTTTAAAAACATTGTAGGGTATTATATGCGAGAACATTCCAAAAGAATGTATAGACAATTTTAGTAATATGTAGATAGTAGAATATTCTAGAAGATTCCAAAACATTAAAAAATATTCCAGAATAATAACCTGCTCAATAATCTTAATATTCTTCATCAAAAGGTCCCTTAATAGGAACGTTCCAGGCACGTTCACGGGACGTATAAAATGTGAGTTTATAATATGGATATCATATTACAGTGTAGTATATGTATGCGGTATTCAAAACTCAAAAATAGGCAGATTTTGCATAGCGTTCCGTAGCTTACGGTAAACGCTCAAGTCACGTGACGACGTTTCTGCGCATGCTCTGCGAGTTTAGTGTCACGGTTCTTTAGCGTTCTTTAGCGTATGATTGAGCGTTTACCGTATCCTACAAAACGCTATGGAAAATCTCCCTGATGACATCCATACTCTTACGGTTTATGAGATATTATGGAGAGTTTGCATATAGCGTTCCGTAGCCTATGGCAAACGCTGAAGTCACGTGATGACGTTTATGCGCATGCTTTGCAAGTTTAGCGTTACCATTTTATGGCTTTCCGCTATCAATAGCGGTAAGTTCCCTTCAGGTGCCAGTGGAACTTTCCCAAGGGCAAACATTTTACACGTCCCGGGAACGTACCTGGAACTTTCCGCTGACGGCTGAAACATTCAGATCACATCAGAATCACATACACAATCATACATAGCGAATGCGCATGTGCGGGGTACAATAATGAGTTCATAATACTCTTAGGAGTATTATGGACTCATAATCATACTAGCTCCGCACATGCACATTCGCTGTCGCCAGTGTACGAATACGGACGCGTCTAGCTAACCTCAAATATCAGACGTGATAAAACTTGTAAATCATACCCTTCTCTGATAGCACGGAACGTTCCTGGAACGTGTAAAATGTCCGCCGCTGGGAAACGTTACAAACATAAATTACCCTTTATTGTTATTATTATAAATAAATATCGCGTAAACCGTAAGTGATATAGGTCAAAATCGATGTCAGTTTATGATATGGATATCATATTATAGATAGTATATGCGGTAGTCAAAACTCAAAAATGACATTCTCTTTCACCTATCTCTTACGGTTTACGAGATAATTGTTGTTAAACATAACAATAATGGAAGGTTCCCCTCAGGTCCCAATGAAGCCTTCCCAAGCGGCGGACATTTTACACGTTCCGGGAACGTTCCGTGCTATTAGGGTTGTTATATAAAGTATCGTATGCACCAAGGAGACACACAATATACTATTATGTAACGCAGGCATTATTTACGTTTTTTATCAGCGTCCTTTCAGTTCTGAAAGAAGCAGTTTATCTATAACAGAAGGAGGGACAGCGAATGCGCGCATTCAACGGAGGGGTGCTCTACTACAAAAAAAGTCAGGAACCGTCACAAATGGTCAGAAGTTCTGACGATTCCTGAATATCCTGACCATTCCTGACGAGTCTGACTATTTTGAAGATATGCCAATTCACCTTCTATCAGGTAGTTCATTGGCTAGGACTGCAGGTACGCCAACCCAAAAGGATTAAAAATTGAAAATAAATTTTTTTCCAATGTTGCATATACAGATTCAAAAGTTAGAAATTCAGAATCCACGGGTTTCGATGATTTCAGATACCTAAAAATTTTCCTAACAAATTAAAAATTAGGACAAATATAATGTATCTTGTAAAGAAAACGAGATACGTCAAAACAGACCAAATTTTCAGATTCACCTCCATAGTCCTATAATATGAGAGAAGTTTTAGGCTCCGGAAGCTACGATCATGGTTCCATAAAGCAACCAATCCCGACGCAACTGGAACGTCTACGTCATCCATTTCTGCTCCTTCTGTTCTAGAAGGTAAGCAAGAGCTGGAAATTTACACGAGAAAACATCGTTCAACACTGTTCCTTGGAGTCAGGTCTCTAGCCGTGGATGACCTTACGCGGCAGACGGGACAGTTGGAGATGAAAATTTCACCTCTGGATTGTTTTGATTCTATAATATTGATTTTTAGTTGGCAAATTGTCGTACGCCAACAAAAACACTAACGCCAACAAAGACTTACGGATCACGACTTATTCAACTGCGCAATAAGCTGAGACCGCCTGAACCGTTTTCAATTGGAATGCATCATATTCCGTAATATACGCGACTATCTATTCCCTATTCCCGTCTATCTTTTTAATTTCCTCTTCTCTATCTCAGCGTATCTTAAATCTATCAACGCCTATCTTTTTCTATCTCCGAAATCGCGCACTCGGCCCTTTTGAGGCGAGAGACGCAACCGCCTCTCGCCCTACGCGCTGAGAAACTGCGTGGGCCAGCAGTTCTAGGAGTGTATTTATTTGTATTATTATTGGTTTCAAATCACCCGCGCTTTTCGGCTGAAAGATTAGCGACAGGCGTAGCATCGATACAAGAGCTGGACAGCCAATGAGCGTCGTTGATAAAAATAAACTGTCGAATCGCGGTAAGGGTGGGGCCCCCTCCAGCTCAGAAATAAAATAATCGTTTCTAGGTCAGGAAAAAGAAGAGTTTTCACTGTATTTATGTCAGCCATATTTATTAAACCTGAGGTGGCACCCCCCCCCCCCTACAATTTAGATATTATTCTCATGTTGGACTTACTAATTTAGTTTACTAATTTAGATGCTCCAAAATTTCTGTTTCAAGTTAGAACGCTTTCCAATTTTTGATTTCCTAATTATTCTAGTTTTTCAAATTTCGATTTTTCCATAATTCAAACGCTTTCCGTTTTTGTTTTTCAAAAAATCAGCGGAATTTTTTAAATCATACCAATTTTAGAAAAACCAAAATTATATTATAAAAAAATTCCATTAACTTCTGAAAACAAAACCAAATTTCAAAGCCCCAATTTAGAATTCTTGAAAGATGTCATGAAAATTTCTCAAATTACAAAATAAGATAACTTTAAAAGCACCCAAATTATTTTAGGAAGAAAGATTAATAAGGGCCAGAAATTGCAATTTCATCCAAAATAATCAGACCTCATTTTAATACTTTTAATTTTGAGAGGCAAAAATGTATGTACTTTTTAAAAATAAGTCGGTAATATCTAAGTTTACAATTACGAATTGTATTCGTACGTCCGGTCTGACGAGTATGAGGTTCATGGTGCAAAACTAATCGTAGGTGGCAGCACCGAGCCGCGTACTAGACCCGCTGTCAATGAGGTACGAATTTCAATACAAGAAATTTTGTGAATTAGTAAAAAGTGCCATTTATACCTGTTAAACACCAAAAAATACTCTTTCAACCTTTTTTATCAATATTTATCATGTAGCATTTGTAAAAGGTTCATAAATCCCTTTCTGGCTGTCTCTTTCAAAGTGAGGTTAGGTTTACCATGGTTCACCATATGTCCCATTGTATGCATACTTTCTACTTAAAGTATAATTTACCTTCGTTTATAAGCACTAAACATAAAATTAAAGTTTATTTACCCTCATATATTTAATTATGTATAAGCAACCGCATATCAAGCGCCATATTGAATTTCGTCTCTCTTCGACAGATCGTCTAGTACTCGGCTCGGTGCTGCCACCTATTGTTAGTTTTGCATCATGAACCCCATGGGGCTCCTGGTATCTTTAAATATATGTTTACTGCTTATATACGAAGGTAATTTATACTATTAGTGGAAACTATACATACAAGGGGATATACGGTGAACTATGGTAAACCTAACCTCACTTTGCAAGTGACAGAAAAGGAGTTATCAACCTTTTACGAAATGCTATATGATAAATATTGATAAAAAAGTTTGAAAAATGTATTTTGTGATGTTTACAAGGTGTAAATGGCACTTTATACTTCCCTGCTGGAAGTAAAAAGATGATCCTATCTTTTTGAATAATTTTCATTGTATGAGCTGGAAAAGAGGTTATTTTTCCACCAATCACAGACGGGCGCCAGTTTTCGGCCATTTTTAATTCGCGTAAGTTTAGGTACTTCGTAATTTTAAATCTTTATAATAGGGAGAGAAAATGCATCCCGTTCTCCTTTTCAACCTAAATTAACGTTATACCTTTTTCAATACCGTTTTTTCTATCTCACCCTATCCTTTATATATCCACGTAAATCTTTTACTATCTTTCTGTCAATATGAATTCCCGCCTATCTTTTTAATTTCTTTTTCTATATCTCACCCTATCCTAAATCTATCAACGTCTATCTTTTTCTATATTTTTGTTAATCTAAATTCACGTTTTTTTTTTGCAAGAACTTCTCTATCCCATCCTATCCACGTCAATCTTTTTCTATCTCTTATTCCATCTAAATTTAAGTCTATCTTTTTCAATCTTTCTACTGACAGCAGGGTTATTCACAAAGTTTCCTTTCTTGAAATTCGTATCTCACTGACAGCATGTCTATTACCCGGCTCGGTGCTGCCACCTAAGATTAGTTTTGCATCATGAACCTCATATTAGCGCTCGTGTCGCGAACCCGCGAAGCTACTTAGAATTTTTAAGATGCATTTTAATTCGAGCATAAAAACAATTTAACTATTGTTCTTCATAGTTTAAAACAATTATTGAATACAAAAAAAATAAACATTGATTGAAAACTAAGTGTTGCATACGGAATTTTCATCGTATACTGTGAAAAAACACGTTTCCTGTTAAAACTGTTTGGATCAAAATAATTTTTATTTTACTATGCCACGTGAGTTTCAACACATTATAATCTGCAATGAACTTTAATTAATATAGCAAAAAGTTTGATTCAAAATATGCAAAAAATATTAATTAGAAACGATCAGTAATTAAGGGCATGTGATACTTAGAAAATTATCGATTTTAGCAGTGTTAGGTTCCCCCGGCTTTTTTCCTACAATAATGCTGTGAATTAGAGCGAGTTGAAGTGAGAAAAGACGGAATTTTTTCAGTTTTCAAAATTCGTGTTTTTTGCAATTAATTCAAGAATGAACTGAGCTACAACTTTTTTTAAAAGGAAAAAAATGCGCATTTAAATTTCAAATAAGAATATATGTTTGAAAAATAAAAATTTGTAAATGTTTTTAAAAATGTCAAGGGGCCCTCCCGCCACCAGCCATCAGACTTTATATGCTCTTCTACGATCCGGTGGTTCAATTATAACTTAAATTTCAGGTGCTGCAGCTGTGAGTGATTTTCGTGCATGTATAACTGAAAATTTATTGATAAAAATCCCGAAAAATCTTTTCCATCCTATTTTTATTTGTCAAAACTGTATTTCAAATTTATTTTCATAAGCAAATTATACAGGTTTTATCATAGTATCAACTAAACTTACTTTAAGCTATACATTCCACAGAATAATGCAGATCAGCTATACATTCCACAGAATAATGCAGATAGAATCAAAAACCTCAAGCTAACCTACACTGTCCTACACGATTTGGTCTCCGAAGGTTCAAGCTTTAATTTAAGCACCAGGAAGAAGCTTCCATCACCTCTAATAAAAGTCTATACAAAATTACAAGAAACAGAGCCGTAATTCTAATTAAATTGTAATTGTCATTAATATAATTGGAATAGTCATTAATATAATTGCAATATAATTGTTACAATCAACCTATAAAGTAAAAAAACTTGATCAAAAGGAATGCCTAGCTTAATTACACCAATTTTTAAACTGAAATTAGTTCATATAAATTGGAAGCTAAAATAAGCAGTTTCAAATTCTTTTGTTTAAATTTTAAGGCAATTAGCAACTAATACAGAAAAAACTAAGAGTAATGTTTGGGAGAGTAATGTTTAACTTTCATCTACACAAACAGGTAAAAGCATCAAATTTCCTGCAACAAAATGTACACTCTGTTCTTTCTATGGAGCAATAAAAAATGGAAATGTTTAGGTTTACGTTTTTTAAATAAAGCAGTGGCGAACGCAGGGAGGGGTTTGGGGGTTCACCCCCCCCCCACCCGAAGTTTCTGAGAAAATTCAAAAGTTGAACAGGTGTTGCAATCTCAAAAAAGGTTGATACATTTTTTTATGGACCCCTCCCCCCAATATTTCCTGCGTTCGACCCTTAAATGAAGGGCTGAAAGTTGAATACCTAATTTTTATTTTTAATGCTTAACAGCATCATTATCAAAGCATAAGTCCTTAATATTTTCCAATATAGTATCGAGAATATGCAAAATTCCGGATTTAATAGGATTAAAAATATATACATGTTTAACAGTGTCATCCACAAAAATTTTGTTTGCCTTATAGTTGAGTTTTTATAAACTTTTACTCTCAAAGAATTAAAATGCGAAATTAAAACCTAATTTCTTTTATTTAATGATTTATAATAATTGATTAAAAAGTGATAAAATATCCACCGTAAATGTCGATTTATAAAAGAAGACATGTGGCGCCCTCACGGCACGAAACACGTGGTGTGACGTCACGCGCCGTCAAAACCGAAGCAAATACATGGTCAGTTTGATACAAACAATCGAAATAATTAATTATCAACGTTTTTTGGCTAAAAGGGTATATTTGCATGGAGTATCAGGATGCCTGGATACGTTAAAGCCAGTTGGGATAATTTTCCAAAGTGATTACACTTATGATAAATGATTTTTTTTTCGAAGTGCTCCAATTTCAACTTTGCTGAGACTCTAGGAGTAAAAGCGAAAAAATAAGTAAATGGAATGAATGACGTTAATCCTTTGAAACATTTATTTTTATTTATTTCATTTATTAATTTGGAATGAAAATTGCCTTAGGCGAATCGTAACATATATGTAATATGGGCAATATTGCATTCAGAAAACCTAACATCCCGGCACCCCATAGGTTTTCTTATATTTAGGCACAAAATACCAATGGTAGCGCTGTTTTCTTTCCGTTTTTATGAAAAAACGTGAATCATCCGGCTTATTTACAAGCGTTTGGCGGCGTGCTACTTCACATCAAGATGGCGGAATGGGCGCGACAGAAATAGGAATTGTAAATATGTACAAATTTTTCTTTTTAAAATATGAATTCGAAAAAAAGTTGTTTTTTGAATGATGCTGGTATTATTAGTGATTTTAGAGCATATAGTTTAATATGCAAAAATAAAAAAAAATTAGTGGATGACCCTATTCCGTAATGTTTTGAAATCCGGATTATTTAAATGAAAATTAAATTAGAGGTCTTGAAAAGAGAACCTTTTTGGAGTTAGGCATTCAGAACTGTTTGTTTTTGAATTCCAAAATGCTACAAATTGCATTTAAGATTCAAAGTCTCAAAGCTTTTAAATTGGCAAAGCCTAAATCATGCTATTTCAAATATAAACATTAAAAACTATGAAGAATTTAATACAAAACTCGTTAAAACATGCATAATGAATGACTAAAGTTTGGATCTTTACATTATTATCTTTCCATTAGAAAATGCATCACATAATCCCTTCGGGAGGAAAACAGAACAACAGTTAATCATGGCAAACAGAGGATCATTTGCGTAAGACATAATTAAAGCGTTGTCCTGTGTACGTGCTCTAAACGCTTTTTTTGAATCGCCCTTTGAGTAGATTTACAGCGACATTTATTGCGACACTTACGTCGAGCATGTATGTTCCTCGTGCGCAAAGGCACCGCAGCCATATATATCTGCTCTTAGGCACATGTCGCGCTCTGTAGAAGAAGGGATTTAGTATGTAAACAAACGTAATAGGGTTCATGATAAAAAAATACATGGTCTAGCCACGCGCAACTAAAAAAAAGTTAACCAATAGGAATCAATTCTACCACAGCGTTCAGCTACTTTTCCACTGTTCTTCTCACCTTCACCCCTCTGCAACACCACATTTTCTGTTGATTGTAACGCTGTTATCTCCAATTCTGTCACTCTTGCTTCACTAATCCTTAACTGATGTTTTAGGTTTGCAATTTCTTGCAACCATTCAATCTCTCTCTCTTTTGCCGAGGATATAACTACCTCCTTTTCCTCTCTCTCTATCTACTATAATTCTCTGAATCTCACTTGCCTGTTCCTCGGACTTATTTAGCACTTGAAAGATCTCCAGTTTCCCCTTATTTTCCCACCAGCTATCAATTGATTTTTGAATCAGCGACTCTAGAGATTTTAAAGAGAGTCCTCTATTTGTATTAAGTGTCTTCTGTCAATCCTCGCCAATGCGTTCCATCATTGTTTCCCGCTTTCCCGACAAAAGACTCCATGCATTTTACACTAAAGCTATTCTCCTTTACTTCTTTTTTCGGCCTCCCTCTCGCTTTTTTCTCCGTCGCAGTCACCGCTACCACCTGACTTTCATACTCCGACTCTGTTTCCTCTACCGGTGCTGCCCTCTCATTGTCCTGGCCAGAATTAACCTCCAGATTGTCCGAATTTATCCCGCTCATTTTGTGATACTGAAGCTAACCTAGAGAGATGATGCCCACTTTTTCTTGTGAATTTTTACGCACTTCCCGTGAACAGAAACCTTGGATACCACTTGTGTGTTACTTTAAGCCACTTCACATTAGTTTAGAACTCACGTGCCACCCCACATCACTTTTTATTGGCAGTAACAAACGATTCTTTCGCTGCGATTTCTCCCTGCGTCTACTTTGCGTACGCCACCTCGCCCCCCACTTGGAAGATATCTTTCTTTCTATAAATAGAGTAAAGCAATTTATGCCCAATAAACATTTCCTTCAGGTAAAGAAATATATTCTTGAAATAACTTCATGCACCATTCGTTCGAAAAAATATTTTTGTAAAATTCTTTATTTGTACTGAGTAGTTCAAAACTATGCCGACAGGTGCGCAGAGTTTATGGTCTCACAATAGAAATGGAATAAAAATGTGGTGATTGGTGTTTATCAGTCTTCCTAAGCAATAGTCAGTTGGTCTTGCTTGAAATTCTTTTTTCTACTCCGCGAAAATGTAAATAAATATAATATTATAAATTGTAATATTTATAATTGCATTAAATATGTTTTTCAATAAACTGGCCTGCTTAATTTTTGTACTTTAACCATTCAAATTTTTTAAACGATAGAAAAACTTTTTCTGTTTGGATAAATTGTTCTTTGAATTAATTAATATTTTATCAACTCTGTTACGTGTTTTTTTTTTAAATAATATGCCGCATCTTAGAAACAAATAAAAAATGTATTTCCATTGAAAAAAAATTTCTTTGCTGGAAAGAAATGTTTATTTTACCAAAAAATACGCTTATTTGAATCATAGAATAATATAATTAATTCAAAAAAAACTTTTACTCAGTCCGAGTTACATTTATTTGTATGTAATAATTATCCTCTTGAACTTACACCATACTTCTTTACATTACGGAACTCACCTATCATATCAAATACTTATTTATTACAGTAAACAATAAATCTCTTTCCAAACAAAACATTTCTTTAATCTGAGAAAATATTTCTTCCGCCACATTTTACTCTTCCATTTCTTTGAATCAAAGAAATTTCCTTTGATTCAAATAAGTTTTTTTCTCAGTGTGTAGAGAGTAAAAGTTAAGAATCGAAAATCGGTGTTCGAACGTTTTTTAAAAATAATTTTTACCTTAATTGTTCGCAGAGTTAATCACTTTTGAAGACAAGCCTGTTTTTAACCCTATTTTCAGAAAAAATTGAAAATCAACATTTCCTCCTCTCTTACTCAATAAAAAAATTTTTTTTTTCTTCAAAATATCCTGTTCCAATTCTGAAAAAAATCGAAAATAACAAATTCTTTCCTTAAACGCAATAAAAATCTTGAAAAGAAAAAAATGGCCTCATCCAATTAAAAAAAATGGTATCCCTTCCAACTCAATAAAAACCCCAACAATATAAAATGTACTGCCAATTTAACAAAAATTAAAAACTAAAATTTCCTCATTTCAAGCTTGATAAAAATGTTAAAAATACAATACTTCCCATTCATTCACTCAATTCAAATTTAAAACCAAAATAAATCCTCTTGCAATTGGGGAAAAAATTAAATACCAAAATTTATTTTAATTTTGGTCATTTCAAATTAATAATTTTCAATTGTTATTTAACATTGAAATAAAAATTGCAACGTTAAAAATTTAAATGTTTCACTCGGAAATTTTGACCATTCAAGGCTTTCTATTTCAAACAATTAAATTTAAAATTGTTTAGTTTTGAATATTTGATTTATAATTGCTCATTTTTGAATTTTTTTAATTACAAAAATTCAAATGAATGGGTTTAAAATCGAATATTTTAGACTGAAACAATATTTGAATAAGTAGATGTATAGGGGGGTTTCTAATTATAAATTCCTACCTTACCGACATCGAGAAGATTCTAGCTGTAGTGGTTTGTGTCCATGCTAAATTTTTCTGGAAAAACGGTTCATGTCCGTGCTAAGCTTCCAGAACATTCTCGAGGGTGCTGATGACGTCATCAAGCATTCCTACCTTACCAAGATTCTCTATTACGTCATCATGCATTCCTACCTTACAAACATTGATACAGGAGGGGTACGGGGCCAACTTTACCAACATCTAGAACATTCCTGGATGACGTCACAGATTATTACTGCGCAAATCTGCCAGCCAAATGCATGTAACAACAGTTTCAAGGTTATTTCTTATCTCAAGAATTTTTTCGCGTAAATACTTTCAAGGTTATATTTTGCTTTGTCCTGGGAATTTAATATAATTTATAAATATTTATAATAATTTATATTATATTTATATGTATATTTATATTCATATTTTATATTATATTATTATAATTATTTCAATTAATTATTATTATAATTAATTATAATAAATAACATTTAATATAATTAGTTAATTGAATTGGAAAATTCAAAAAAAGGGAGGAAAAAATTAAATCACCCTGCGGGGTTGTAAAATAATGGTTTAACACGTTTTTAATAAAAAGAGAGAGAAAAAAAAATTCGCCAAAAAGATTCGAACGCG
Organism: Andricus grossulariae; assembly: GCA_011634705.1. Taxonomy (NCBI): domain Eukaryota; kingdom Metazoa; phylum Arthropoda; class Insecta; order Hymenoptera; family Cynipidae; genus Andricus; species Andricus grossulariae. The sequence goes on along the minus strand of JAABKJ010075445.1, from coordinate 63,677,300 downwards.
CGATAGCGTGCTCCTCAGCAAACCTTACCACTGTACCACTGACTTCGGTTGGGAAAATCTCGGGCGTCACGGTAGATACTCGTATAGCACGAAAATCGTGATTGTCAAAAATTCATTAAAAAAAAACTAGGGCCCAATTACAAGAAAGCCGCTATAAGTGTCTAATATTTTTCGACGTTTTATCGATTTATACTAGACTCATCTCAAAGTCAATGTCGCAGAGCAGGCCTTCCCCTTGTAAGATGGGTTGAACTTTGTTGTGGGGACCTCAAGGAATCTTTTCCGACCGGTTACAACCCTCCGGGCGTTGAATGGTCGCGTATGGTCATTGTTCATTCGAACGAGATCCTTTATCGTGAAAGAAATAAAAAAAGAGAGAACTCATGGAGATTTTGTTTATATAAAAAGAAAGAGGGTAACAGATCTATTAATTTTATAAAGGGTCTCTCAAAATATAACTAAATTCGGGATGGGATTATTAATTGCATAAATTGATTCTGTGTTCTTGTTATAAAAAAGGTTTTTTATATGTAAATTAATTTCCGTCAACGAATGGAGAATTAGAGAATGTAATTTTTGGTATAAATCTATATTGTTTTTTGTATGTATTATGTGAATTTTAATTATGATCAGATTTTATTATTCATGCAGGGTTGCATGTGAATACTATTGAGAATTCATTGAATTGAGGCATAAATATTTTGTCTTAATTTATCAAAAGATATCTATTCTTGTTGCAATATTGCTTAAAGGATGTTTTGAAATTGGAAATTTTACAAGTATATGCTTTTTGGATTATTTCTTTTCCTATTTGGAAAATGTAATCATCTGAAAATATTAGTTCAGAATCAACCACCAGATTTTTTAAGACTTCTGAAATCTCCTGAAATGCTTTTAAAATGAACAACTGAATCAAGTAAATATAAAATTTATTGAAACTGATTAAAATAGCACTAGTTAATCAAATTTTGTTTATTGTCAATTAATGGAACATTTCAGTATGTTGTTTCCGTACAATACGAACCTGTTGGCGAAAATGTTATATCTTTTCGCGTGTTTTCTTACGGTTAAAAGAATAAATATTTACTTCTATTTGAAAGCGGCTCGTTTAGATGATATGAAAACACGTGCAGAAGAATATATACAGGTACAAAAATAAATTACTGCAAATTGAAAAACAGTTAAACAAATTTCAAATCTCGGTAAAAAAAAGAAACTGTTAAGTTTTCCAGAACTAATCCTATAAATATACACTCCACACATCGTCCTAGAGAATCAATTCTCGAGTTTTCTGTACCCCAGCGATTCAAATTTTTTACTAATCCCTGCGATAAATCAGTAACAATTATTATAATGATTTATTGTTCATTTATTATTGTATTCGTGAAGCAAAATTTTGTACCACTAATAGTTTTCGAGCTTCACATACCGGTGTCAGCTGAAGACAGCATTACTACTCGTTTTGATAAAAAAAGAGTCCGGATTTTGTCCTTAGCACAGATCGAGAGCACTAAAATGGCACTAAATTCCTGCACAAAATAGAGTTTGATACTACTAATAGTTTCCGATTTTCACATGACAGAGTCAGCTGAAGCCAGCATTATTACTCGTTTTTGGTTTTAAAAAAAGCCCGGATTTCGTGCATAGCATGGATCGAGAGCGCTTAATTAGCACTAAATTCCTGCACAAAGGAGAATTTGATATCCCTAATAGTTTCCGAGTTTCGCATACTGGAGTTGTCGCTTCAGATGAAACTAGCATTACTACATGTTTTTAACCAAAATTACCGGTCAAAAATTGTTTTTCCCGCAGCATAAATTAGCGCTAAATTATGGCATAGTGTCCATATCGTTATGACAATGTTGTAATTCCAGCTTCCGGGACCTCTCAAATGATACTTCAGCAGCGAGGGTGACCCGTGTATAGACCTCTGTTTCACCGGGATTTTAGAAATAAAAGGCATAGTACAGTAGGTTTGTAACCGCAGTGTTACGGGACTTAAATGGACCAGCCTAACAAGACAATAATAATACTGTTTGGCATAATTGTTGTTTTTCCGAAGTTACGAGTATATCTGGCACAATTTTTATTTAATCGTATTTTACTGATTGGTCACTTAAAATCATTTTTATTTAATCGAACAACCATTCGACATCATTCATATTTTACCTGAAAACCATTAAAATAATTCTTGTTGCAGCTCATTTGGTATGTTCTCAAAATTATAATTTTTCCCTTAAATGTCAATATTTCATGTGTGAAACTATATAACATTATCATAGCTGCATTCTCATTCTCTAGTGTCTTATTTCTGATGCAACTCAAAACAGTACCGAATCGGTGTACTTTAAAAAAAAAATCTAAATACTTTAACCCGATTCGTAGAATTTACAATGCGAACCGAAGACATTAACTGATTTTGTACTTTTTTTTACTTCTGTCGGTTGTAAAAAGTTCTGTAAACTATTCATATTTTCATATTTTATTGAGCAAAAAAGTGCATCGTCAGCCTCGAAAATGTTTTAATTAAAGGCCGGGATGCAAGAACCGGGCGAGCGCTCGAAAACGTGAAAAAGTATTGTCCAATCGTCTTGTAATATCCAGTCAGATCTGCGACGATTCTGGGAACTGGAAGAGATTCCTGAGAAACCTATTCTCACTGAAAGTGAACAAGCCTGTGAAGATCACTTTCGCAGTACTCACTGGCGAACCGTAGGTGGACGGTACGTAGTACGCCTGCCTTTCCAGGAAACAAAACAAAATTCCCTCGGTCAATTCTTGAAATTTGCCACTAAAATATTTGATAGGATAGAAAAGCGCCTCAGTGATAAACCGGCGCTTGAGGAAGATTATAGAGCGTTCCTAAAGGAATACGAAGAACTAGGTCATATGCGTGAAGTTTCAAATGTTGTTGAAACCGACCCTAGTTCTATACCTCCCGTTTATATACCTCACCAACCAGTAGTTCGTGGATCTAGCATTACCACGCGAGTTCGCGTAGTTTTTAATGCTTCGCATCCAACCTCTTCGGGAGTCTGGCTTAATGACACTCTATTAATAGGGCCTAAATTACAGACCGATATCTCGTCTCATATTCTACGCTGGTCGCTCCTCCGATATGTGTACACGGCAGATATCAGCAAGATGTTTCGTCAAATTCTTCTCGATCCGAAGAACGTTGACTTTCAACGGATAGTCTGTAGGCTTGAACCTTCACAAGATCTGAAACATTTCCGACTGTTGACTGTAACTTATGGCACTGCTTCGGCTCCCTATCTCGCTAATCGTGTTTTAAAACAGTTAGCTGAGAACGACGGGCCTAAATATCCCATCGGAAAAGCAATTTTAGAAAGAGATTTTTATGTTGATGATGCTTTATTCGGTGGTGATACTAAAGAAGCAGCGCTTCAAGCAAGATCTGAACTGATTCAGCTTTTAAGAAATGGAGGCTTCACGCTTATTAAATGGTCAACTAATGATCCCTCCCTTTTACGAGACAATTCCGGACAATTTTCGCTTTTATACTCAGCTAGAGGAGACACTCCCTATTACTAAGCGGGTGGTATTGTCTCTCATTTCTCGCCTTTTTGATCCACTGGGATCGGTTACCCCCGTGATTTTGGTTGCTAAACTCCTAATTCAAGCGCTCTGACTGAGAAAGCTCAATTGGGACGAACCACTGCCAGCTGAACTCAAGGACAAATGGTTAAGTTCCTATTCAAACTTGCCTCATATTCAAGATCTGTGTATCCAACGTTGGACTGATTACGAATCCAGTAAAAACGTATGTGAGTTACTCGGTTTCGCTGATTCGTCAACTAAAGCATACGTTGCAGTGGTGTATCTGAGAGTATTGCCTTCTGAATTATCAGGTAAACCTCAGATCACGCTGCTTATGGCAAAGCCCAAAGTTGCCCCACTTTCAACAGTTACCGTTCCGCGCCTGGAACTGTGTGCTGCTGTACTGCTCTCGAGACTCATTAGTAAGGTAGCGAGAGATTTGTCATTACAATATCTTCCCATTCATGCTTGGACTGACTACAGTTGTCCTTGCCTGGCTCAGTCGCCCTCCATCAACTTGGCGTACTTTTATCGCGAATCGAGTGACTGAAGTACAGTCTCGTCTTCCGGACGTTAAATGGCGACACGTGTCTACCGTGGAGAACCCAGCTGACTGCGCCTCTCGGGGACTTTCGTGGACGGAATTAATCAATCACCATCTTTGGTGGCATGGTCCTTCGTGGCTCAATAAAACGACAGTTAAATGGCCGTCTTCGATACTTGAAACTCCCCACGATGTAAACTTAGAAGAGCGTACACAAACTCACGTCGGAATATCGCACCCTGTCGAGATATTAACATCTCGATTATCGGAAACAGTCTCTTCGTGGCCTAAACTGCTACGTGTAACTGCTTATTGTTATAGATTTCTTAACCAGGCTCAAAAGCGCTCTTTTTCCGCAGTTGATAAAGTTATCGATTATAACGAAATCCAAAGAGCGAAAATTTGTTGGTTCAAGTATCTGCAGCGCGAGTATTTTTGCGCTGAGATTGAAATATTAACAAAAAGGGGATGACAAAGATGGTATTTTGCGAGTAGGAGGACGTTTAGAGAACGCCCCGGTTTCTTTTGAAGCGAAGAGCCCCATTATTCTACCGAATAATCACATCACGAATCTTATAACGCTTCAAGCTCATCAACGAACTTTGCATGGAGGATCACAGTTGACATTACACGTACTTCGTCAGAATTTTTGGATTCTAGGTGCTAGAAACCTTGTGCGAAAGGTCATCCACCAATGCGTGCCCTGTGTTCGAGAGCGAGCTACGCTTTCCTCGCAAATAATGGGAGATCTTCCTGTCTCCCGTGTGACTCCCTCTAAACCCTTTCTTCATACGGGATTGGACTACGCAGGTCCAATTCTCGTGAGGCTAAATAAAGGCAGAGGCCACAAGTCTTAAAAGGCTTATGTTGCCTTATTTATTTGCCTTGCTACGCGAGCTATGCGCTTGGAATTAGCTAGTGACTACTCCACTGACATCTTTTTAGGTGCATTCAAGCGTTTTGTATCTCGTCGTGGCTTGTCTAGTGATTTATATAGCGATAACGGAACAAATTTTCAAGGGGCAGACCCTGAACTCACAAATTCGTTTAAGAGAGTCTCTCGCGATGAAGATTTGCGAAGTTTTTTGACGCAGGAAGGAGTCATTTGGCATTTCATTCCACCCTCTGCGCCTCATTTTGGTGGAATCTGGGAGGCAGGTGTGAGGAGCGTGAAAAAACACCTACGACGTATGATATGCTCTCACGCTCTTTCTTTTGAAGAGCTCACTACCTAGCTATGACAAATGGAAGCTTGCCTCAATTCAAGGCCTATAGCAGCTCTATCCAGCGATCCTGATTATTATTATTATTATTATTATATCATTAAGCCGTTTCCCTTTCGGGGTAGGCGTGAATTGCTCGGTGGTAAAGAGTATGCCAGGACAGAAAAGTGTGGCGACAAATAGTTTGTAAACAGAGTGACAATAGAGTGAATGACGCCTGAAACAAAGACCTAGGATACTAATGGGCCCAAGTGGGGAACTACACAACTATTTTGTGATGCTCTTCTCTTTGGGTGATAGCTAGAGAGATTGATCAGCAACTTGGGTCGGAGCAGTGTTGCGGAACGAACGTGTCATTTAAATAAATAACACCAGAATTCTAGAGCAGTCTAAAAAGTCTATACCCCCTACCTCACATTATTCCTTTCCTCACCGAGCAAGTCACGCCTACTCCGAAAGGGAAATGGCTTAATGGTATAATACAATATGATTTACTATACATTTTTTAATGGACCTTAATGGATCTTTGAAGCATCACTAAATTTTAATATGTAAACTCGTGAAATTTTATCCTCAATTTTCACAGTTTTCTGAACACAAATTAATACATCAAATAAATTTAATTTTAATGGGACAAAACGCAGAAATAATGTACACCCTTTCCAACGTCTTGTGAGGGGCAGGAAGACACCGCTGTAATTGGTCACAAAAATAATTCAAGTCACACCACTAAGTTTTGCTAATTTTGTGTGGATTTAAAAAATTTCTGAATGAGAGATGCTGCATGTGAATCGCCCCAATGTTACCTGCCGGGGTTGGCATGATCCGGATCCTAGCTCCAGCTCCAGCATGCATCTACGCAGTAACACCACGAAACTTGATGAAACACAACAGCCCACCTGACACAAGTTGCTTTGTTCGATTTCCGGCCACCATTTTACATCAAAAACATAATCGAGAAGAAAGTTTACTAATTTATTAGTATCCGAAATCACTTAAGAATTGGTTAATATTTTTAATAATTGACTTTAGTAAAATAAACTTGTGATTTTTTGACTATGCCAATCGTGAAATGCTAAAAGATAATTATTTTGTTAGTGGAACACTCAAGTACTAATTCAATTAGTAAAATTTTCGCTAATTCAGACGCAGAGAGCAGGACGTGACACCTCCTAACAAAAGTTTGAAAATATATTCTACTGTTGCTCAGAAATTTGTTAGCGCGTAAACACGCAAACTGAATTTGATTATTAAAAAAAATTAAACTTCAGAAATGTCGCTTTCCTTATTTTTTCAACTTTTGGGTAATCTTTCCAAAATTAATTTTCTCCCTGTGTTCAATACATTTGCATTAGATATAGTTAATATACGTCACTTAGAAGCCAACGCTTGATAAAAAAGTGAAATGTGACAACTGTAACTTTCTTTCTCGGTGGTTCAACTATAAAGATAATGGCGTTAAGACTAAGTTCAACTGACTGTGATCTATGAAAAATTTGGCAATAATAATTTCATGAAAGCAGTAATAAATAATCCAAGAAGTCAGAGAAAAACAAAACAAAGAAAAAAACGGAACTATTTATTTTCAGTTCAATTTCAGTTTTGAGCACAGTTTTAACTTTTAAAATAACTATACAGTACGGATTTTCATAAGGAATTATATAAAATTCTTTAACTTTCATTCTACCAAGAATTTTTTCTCTGAAGGATAATACATTTCAGGGAGTATAAATGCGTGATGTAAGAGATGCCTTAAACACCACTTTGCATAATCATCTCTTCAAACATTTGTAAACAGTCACGATTACGTAACACAACTTAATAAGGATACGCCATTGTCCTTAGACCCCTCCGTTACGAATCGGTCAAAATTTTTTTATTTGCTTCAATTTAGGGACTCTTTTATTGGAAGAATTTCACACCACGATTAAATGGGCCAGTTGCCTATTAAAGCAACACGTGAAGAAAATACGTTTAAGTAAGTCTAGAGTAATATAAACTAAAAAAAGAAAAAGGAAAACAGATATGATCATAATAAAGATGATATAATTGCAAGAAAATTCTATTAAAGATGAATATGATCATTAAAAAAGAGACCATCTATTTTATATCTGTCTGGAGTAACACCTGTCGTACTTTTTTTTTAATTCTACAAACAGCGGATGTATAAAGATACATGATATTTTCTACCAGCCTCGTTATCAAACAAAGTCGGTACGTTGTGGACAGTGGTGTATTGATTACGAAACTAAAATCAACGCATCATAAAGAGCGTCTGATTTCTAGTTATTTCATGACCGAGACACCCCCTGACACCAAATGACACGAGTGACTAGCTTTGATATTCAAGTCGATGAGTAACAAAGCTCGGTTCATTTGGTTCCAGTCAAGCTAATTGCATCAGTTCAAAACTTTCAAAAATCGGCATAAAAAAATGTAAAAAGATATCATGTTTACCGGTAAGGTTAAAATAACAAATTATTTTGTCTTTCTTTAAATCAAGCTTAATTTCGCAATTTGGAAATTCACAAAATGAACCGCAAAACTTGTAATGTTTTTGTAGTTTTAAGATTTTGAAACTCAATTATTTATCCAAAGCGTTATTTACTAGGATTCAAACCCCAACGGCACCTAATGGGGAGTTATTGAAACACTAACAATCTTCTCGCTGAGCCAAGGCGTTTTGTTACTGGCAATAAGTGTTTGAAGTGCTTTTCAAAACTAAGGCATGTCTATATGTAATTATTTTCACATAAAACTAATTTTGAATATCCATTTTTCGACTTATAAATTAAAAATGTATATTAATTTTTTTTATAATACAATTTATTTATTTAATATGATAAGGTTAATGTGTGGTTTTTTGTATGGAGATGCATATAGGTTTATTGTTTGTGTATCGTCTAATGTGTGATGAATCTGAGATGTTTTCCATGGAGTGATTGTTACACCGAGAGAAAATCCTTACTTTTTTCGTATGATCTCGTCTCACGCTACGTTAGCATGAACTATATCATACTATGTTCAGGTTTTATAGGTTTCACTTAATTTTATAATTTCCAGTCTCTTATAAGAGAGAGACTGGAATAAGTAGGAAAAGAAAAACAAATATAGAAATTGTAGGATAATCAAATCGATCCCCTAAGCTAGCGAGGTCGCCTATCCAAAGAGATCAAGTCGACCAATATGATATGACCAAATCGACCCTTTATGATGAGTGATTCGACCCTTTATAATGATCAGTCCGTCCTCTGTGATGATCGTTTCTACTCTCTATGACACTTGAGTCGACCGTTAGAGATGAAACCAAGTCGACACTCTCAGATGATTGATTTGAACCTCTTGTTTTAACCTTCTAGAGATAGTTAGAGATGCACGCCGAGACGAGAATTTCGCGGATCTTGCCTGATATTGCCCGTATTCGAGATAATTTTGTTGTCGAGAACTTTTGGTTTCCAAATGTTTAATCTCATCCCGTCTTGACTTCAAAATGCAAGCAAGATCGGGAAAGATTCTTGATAATGTTTATATTTTGAGTTTGACATTTCTCCTGAATCTAAAAAATAAGTTAGCAGAATTTGAACATTAAGGAAATGGATTCACGACGAATAAGAAGGCCGAAAAGAACCATCGTCAAATTTCGAGCTCATCAAATTCATGATTTGATACTAAATCAAGCAAATAAGTATAATAATTTTACAAAATATAACTAATTCATTGATAAAACCGTACGTTAGAAAATTGTAAACAAATTTAAAACTCCAAAGGGTAGAAAATATAAAAGAACTAGCCCAATTTCTCATAACCACTGAAATAAGAAAACAATTATGAAATCTTTTTAGACAGAAATGAAATTCATTTTAGTAATAAAATTATTGGTAGCAGAATAAAGCAAATTGAAATATATGGTAAATCACCCAGTAATCGTGACGATTCCAATAACAGTGTAAGTTAGTTACGATTTGAATATATTGTTAAAAAATATGCTAAAAGTAACATTTAATAATAACAACAATACATTTTTAGCATTTTATAGTAGCGTCATTTTAATGCATTTAAATTAAATGAAAAGAAAGAAAATTGACTTCAAGATTACTGGGACATTTACCTTATTATTTTAGAACTGTCTATGGTTACGGAATTTTCCGTAACGTTAGCCCTGAACGAGTTGGAAAAGGGCTTAGAGTTACGAAAAATTCCGTAACCATAGAAAGTGCGTATTATCTTTCCAAAAATTCGTTATATTTTTCGTATGAATTTGATTTATGATAATTTAAAATTCAAAGCTTTTTCGGGTTTCAGTCGTGTGAAAAACTACGAAACTTGCCGACGTTTCGTGAACATTGCAGTTCACTTCTTCAGGTCAGCCCTGAAGAAGTTTCCATGAATAAATGTGGTTTTCAAACCTGGACCTGGAAGAATTGTTTGAAACTATTATTCATAACGTACAGACACTTAAGCTTTCATGAAACGGTACCACTATAGCAGATCATTCGTGCAAAAAACGCCTTCAGCTCGGAATTTTCAATAAATTTGAGTATTTTCATATTTTTCTTTCTAATAAATTTAAAAAAAATGATTGAACATTGTAAATTATGTCATACATATGGAATCCTACATTTTGTGAGTAGATAATTTACAATGAGAGATAACAACTTTTCTCAAAAATAGTCCAAACGTCATCAAAGTTCATCGTTCAGTCACATTTAGGGATAGTTGAAAGTTAACTTTCTTTTTACTAAACATAATAATTCATATAAACAAAATCTCTGATTCGTTTAAAATAGAATTATCTGACCTATTTTCAATAAGACGTATACATGTAAACAAGATGTATGTCAACACACCAAACACCCAACATTCCGAAAAAAAAAACAATTCGTAGGCTTATAAGCTTCTCCATTTCTATTCAGTCGTTAATCTTGTCATTATGCAATGTGACTTTTTTCTTGAAAATCAGTTTAAAACGAGAATTTGGTTGAAAATCAATTTCTTAACTTCTTCAATATTATAAAATAAAAAATGGACCTGCAAAAAATTGTGCACGGAGCAGTACTCCAAGAAGAATGTATGTGCTCCAACTTTGTGATTGGTGAAATATTGGCACTCATGCTAGACATCATACGTTAACTAATAATATAAATATGTTGACAACGTATTTTTAGCAAGGGTATAGTCGTATTTCGAAGCGCCAGCTGGTGTCGAGTGGCACGAAATCAGTGAAATTCGTTTGACTATCATGGGGCTAAGTTAGCACGGTGCATGGGTTGGGTAAACAACGGAAAAAGCCCGGAAATTGCTTTCAGTCACGTGGAGTGCTACTATCGGTCTCAATACGCGTGACGGCACTCTTATACATAAAACTTCCGCTACTCGACACGCTGACTGGTCATATACATTCGCATGTGTGTCGGATACTCCCATGGCCAATCTCGCACACGTATAAGCATGTAAACAATCTGTAGTACAATTGCAGAACTCAGTTTTTATTATTGTGCGCGCCCGCGTTATTACCTTCGACCCGATAAAAAATTATGGTTTGGGCCTCCGTGCAACTAAGAAAAGCAGAATGTAAGATTTATAGCATTCACATATTACGAAGCATATTGCGAGTTTTTTTTCAAGATCTAAGCTACAAGGAATTAACAAACTGCAAGTTTTAAAACCACGGTTAAATTGTTTTAAAAGTTTTATAATTTCCACCTCTGCAATCTTTATTATTATTATTATTATTATTTTATTATTAGGCCGTTTCCCTTTCGGGGTAGGCGTGAATTGCTCAGTTGGGAAGTAGTGATGTGTGGATGGGTATATAGGTATAGGTAGATAGGTATATAGGTTTAAGGTACAGATATTTTAGATTGATCTAGAATTCTCGTGTTACTTATTTAAATAACAAGAACTATTCCGCTCCGAGACCAGATGGTATCAAGACCTACTGGTGGAAGAAGTTTCCTTCAACCCACCAGCATCTTACCCGAATTTTCACCTCATATCTAAAGTCGGAAGAGCCCATTCCGGAGTAGTTGGTTGAAAAGCGAACAGTGCTCCTGCCAAAGTCGGGCAACTTAGCTGACCCTAAAAATTACAGGCCAATAACTTGTCTAAACGCATTGTATAAGATCTTCACAGCTATCCTAAATGATAGGATTGTTCGGACAATTGGACCTGTGTGGCGAGAAATATACGAACAAGGCGGCTCAAAGAAAAGCGTAGCTATACATACTTGGGTATGCCACGGAGCCCCCTTCAGGACGTCAGATCTATAAAGGATACACTCCGAAGCAGATACAAACATTAGGCGAGGAACAAAGTATCTGTAACGAACATGCTTTCCGTCCCGACAGTACACTATTCATTTGGAGTGGTTCCATTGACGATGAACGATATCAGATCCCTCGATATCGGATCACGAAAGATTATGCACATGGACAAAAGCATGCACCTTAAGGCTTCTGTTCCGCGACTTTACATCTCACGACGACAAGGTGGTCGCGGAATACTGATTCTTGAATGTCTTCACAACAGAATTATTCTTGGTACAACACATATAGTCGTAAATGGACGAAAAACTCTTCTTAAAATTGTTAGGAAGCACGAAGAAGTGGACAAAGGAGCGTTTCTGTACAAAGCAGTGGAGGAGGCTGCTGAAACACTCGGCCTCGAGTACTCACTTCTGAAGCACGTTGGGTTTCATTTTGGCGTGTCAAGACGGTATCATTTCTTTTTTAGCATACTCTCGCCACATTTTGACCAAGACATTCTCGATAATAGCTGCAGAGCGTGCAGAAGGCCGGCGAAATCCTCGTTTTTTTTGAGGACACCAAGCGACCCAAGGATGACAGCTGTCTGTACTCATCTCGTAAATGCCTTGGCATATTTTTGGTACACGGGTATGGCTTCAAGGTTACGAACCAGTGATAGTTTCGCACCTCCGAGAGGACTGATCACATGGTCAATTCCTTTAACCGAATATTTTGGGTACGGTCGTTGCAGCTCCCATTTAAATTCTGGATACCTCTCCTTTTCCTTCTCCTTGGCAGTGATGTTGTAGTCGGCCGGAGCCGAGAATTCAATCACAAATATAGTTCCTCTCTCGAAGTCTTTTAAAATGATGTCAGGCCTCGTTTGTGCAACGGAGACTGTTGTCCGAAAATCGCAGTTACAGAAAATTTGGTACTTCTCGTTTTGGACAATTGACTTTATCTCCCTCGAAACGTTCGGCATGGCAGGGTCGCGACTAACACCGTAAGAGCGACAAAAATGGTAATAAAGCACTCTTAGGGCCGCAATATGTCAATAGAGGTACATCATTCCCGCGTGTGCGGGACACCCGGCTTTTATTATTATTCACTTCGGCTTTTAGAAGTGAAGCATCTAGATGGAGTAATACACTTTCCTCTCTTCTGATGTTAAAATTCAGGCCAACGGTCTCGGTCGCCTGCTCCGCGACATTGTAAAGGAAAGCTCCGTAGCCAATCATAATTTGATTCCTGACAATTTTTAGGAGATGATCTCCGCCACTTGAAACGAAAAAAACTGTACTCAGAACAATTCGATTATGAAGATATTGGAGATTCAGATGTCAGCATCCGCACTAATGGAATGAGATGTATAATCGCTGAACGGACGAACTGACATGCAAACTCTTATGCATATGTATGATCTTATGTGTTGCGATATCAAGGGCCGTCAGCTCGTTCTTCGTCCATTGAACCACCCCAAACGAGTAGAGCAGAACCGGGACGGCAAGCATGATAGTCGCACATACCTTGTTCAACGCCGAGAGATTTGAAGACCAAATCTGTCGAAGAAGATGCTGGTATCCGCTTCGGAGATACTCCTTCACTGGTGTTACGTTCTGAATGCGGCTTTGAGACACGCGCAGGTATGTGTAGGTGTCCCCAGTGTCCAGATGTCTAATAACACTTATATCAACAAGCTTCAGGCTGATTGGGAACGCCAATAATCTTTCCTTTCTTCAGATAAAACATGGCACACTTGTCCAATCCAAAGGCCATACCAATCTCTCATGTGTACTTCTTGACGATATTTGAAGCACTCTGAAGTTTGCTTTTACCAGAAGCATATATCTTCAAATCTTCCATATAAAATACGTGAGTTACCTTATGCTCGCGATGATTAGTGCCGCCTCAAAAGTATCCAGGATAATTTCGTAGTGCGAGAGATAGAGGCAGAAGTGTGATGCAAAAAAGCAGGGGGCTCATGGAATCGCCCTGAAAGACGCCTCTCGGGAAGGTGACGTTGCTCGTTGTCACCCGATACTTTCCAGATGATAGTAAATCTAGATTTTCAAAGGGCCATCAATCTCATTGTTCATCTCACTATATATGGATGAACCTGCAAGCTTTCCAACAGACAGATGATAAGTCTATGAGAGATTGAATCGAAAGCTTTCCGGTAGCCAATCCAGACCATTTACAGGACGCGCTGATAGGCTGCTGCGTCTATACAGACGCACCTGTCAATTAGCAGGTTCACTCGGCAGCCTACTGCACACACTCACTCATACATATACATATATATAGTTACAAGTTTGTCATAAGGTCAGCATTTTCTTGACACGCAGGGATGCTTTTCAGGTTGTTAGCCAGTGTAACCTTGGCACCTCCATGAGCACCGATGATCAAGACGATTAGTTTAACAGAATATTCCGGGTATAACCGTCGTAACTTCCTTATAAGATCTTTATACCTCTCTTTCTTTTCATTCTCCTTGGCTATGATGTTTTTGTCAGCTGGTGCCGAAAATTTATATAACCCGCCCGTTTGGGTCAGTTAGTCAGTTCTTGTAGTTCTTCGTCATCCCTCACTTGTAATTCATCTCGTAACTTGTTTAAATAAAGCCCGTCAACCGAAGAAAAGTATTATTTATTGTTTACTAGTGCCTGAACTAGGTAGGGTACTATAATACGAAAAACAATTAAATAAGAAATTTAAAAAAAAAGAAAAACTGAAAAAGAACGAGGCCCGCAAACAAGCGGAAGAGGCAACGGCCTATCAACGAAGCATCAGCCGAAAGGAGGTAGCAGAGATCAACAGGTGCAGCACACCACGAGTAGCAGCCCAGGTATAGAACCGCGCCCCGGAAGAAACTCGACGGAGTAACGCGACGCAGCAAGTTGTAAGTAAAGAAGAATAGTTTTAAGAAGTGCAGTGTTAATTTTAAGTAAGCATTCTGTAAGGTCTGAAGAGGTTTGAAAGGTAAATTTTATGACTAAAATCATAAAATTGGCGCCCAAATACAATCAAACGTTAGGCTCACGTCCGTACACACGCTTATGGTACTCCCTGGCCTCTGTGTCGGTCAATAAACCGAGAAACTCACCTCAAATTTGCGAGTACTCGTTGTAGCACGATTGCGCAAACGAGAGATTTAAACGGGAAAAAGTTGCCACGAGAAAATTTGTCGCCTAGAAGAAGAATCAAGCAAAGAATAAATTAGGAAAAGTTAGACAAATGAAATTTAGAAAAAGTAAAGTTTTACCGCGAATTTACACCCGTTCATGAACAAGTCAATTATAGATACACACCACACAAAAACAAAAAATCAGGTAAAAGAAAATTAAAAAAAGATTTTTTCAAGCTGGAATTTTTGAATTATAGAGAAAATAAACATGACGCAACTGAAACAGACTCATCTGCGGACTCTGACTCGATAGACATAATTGACAAAATCAATAAACCCTTCTATACAGCAGAAAATATGTCACGCACATCCTCACCCAATAGACGCAATCCCCTCAATAATGACCACAGAGGAATTGCTAAGATTGATGATAACGAAAATGGACGGAATGGAATCTACAATAAACTAGGTTATTATTAACGTAAACACTTTAGCTGGGGAGAATGATAGGAGGACGGAAATTCAGAAGATAGGAAAATCTTAAGTTTTTAAGGGTGAGATAGTGACCGATAATCCAGATATCACAAGCGACGAATGTGAGGGTGAAGATGGACGACCATATCATTAAATCATCCAACTCGTCGATTTATAAAAAACTTTGTAATGTGAAATGATAAGCTGTAATCAAACAGTGCAACATACCTTAATTACTTAGGAAAGAATCACCTTTTTCACATAATCAATGATGACTTTCCTCTACCAGAAGAAGGTATAATTGGTTTACCATTCTTCAATAAATTCAATAGATATTCATTAACTACAAATTATTTAATTTTAGAAAATAAAAAACTACCATTACATGATGACGGGGAATACATCTCACAACACTCAAGTTTAGTTTGTCAAATTAAAACAGAAGAAAATAATCAAGACGTTTGGATAGAAGATCAAGAAGGAATATCGGATGGTATTTACCGAATAAAAAATAACAAAATAACTTTACCAATATTTAATTATAACATGAAACCCATAGAAGTACTAAAAACTATAAATTACGAAAAAATAATGGCTATTGAATCAAGAGATCAGTTTTATAATTCTAAGGAAGAAAACAGAATAGGATTGGAAAGAATAATCGAACTATAAAAATTTCAAAACTAGATCACATTGAAAATCAAATCAGAGAAGAAATTCAAAAAGTAATAGTGGAATACAATGAACTATTCACGTTAGAAGCAAACCCACTACCATGCACAACATTAACTGAGCACAAGATCACTCTATATTCAGGTAAGATAATAAATCTCAGATCACACAAATTACCCGAGAAACATAGAGAATTTGCTTTAGAAGAAACACAAAGACTACTGGATAAAGGATTGGTAGATTGGTAGTAGATTACAGACAAATCAATCAAGACACCGACCAAGACGCGTACCCTCTCCCAGTGATAGATGATATACTAGATCATTTAGGTCAAGCTGAATTCTTCTCCGCATTTGACATGAGTGCTGGTTTCCACCAGATCGCGATGGAAGAAAAATAAAAAAAATATACAGCTTTTTCTACTTCACAAGGACACTTTGAATATGATAGAATTCCCTTTGGATTGAAGAATGCCCCAGCTACCTTCCAACGTATACCGTAATACCTCAGACCGGAATTAAAATATTTAGGTCATTTAATAACAAAAGATGGAGTTAAGCCTAACCCAGCAAAAACAGAAGCTATAAAGAAATTTAAAACTCCAACTGCAGTCAAAACAATACAATCATTTTTAGGACTCGCTGGATACTGTAGAAAGTTTATAAAAAACTTCTCCACTATAGCTAAACCTTTGACCAACTCAATACGAAAAGAAGTAATATTCGACTGGACACCTAGATACCAAGAAAGCTTTGAAAAATTAAAAGAACTTTTATGCAATGCACCAGTATTACGATTTCCAAATTTTTAAGAAGAATTTACTTTAACAACAGACGCATCTAATCTTGGCTTAGGAGCTGTATTGTCACAAAAAGGACACCCATGCCTCTTCATATCTAGAACACTTAACAAAGCAGAAGAAAATTATAGCACTAGCGAAAAAGAGTTTTTAGCAATTGTTTGGGCAGTGAAAAGATTGAGACAGTACTTACTAGGAAATTTCTTTAAAATTCAAACGGACCATAAAGGTTTAGTTTGGCTTCACAACGTGAAAGGCCCTAGTTCAAGATTACTTCGATGGAGATTACGCCTTGAAGAATATAAGTATGAGATAGTATACGTAAAAGGAAAAGAGAAATTTTGAATAGAAAAGAAAATATGAACTTTGGCATCAGTGGTATATTTGGAAAGTATCAATTATACATTATTATGTATATAAAAATATTTCATAAATATAACATTTTTCTTTGATATCGCACGAATTATATTATCAGATTTTTAATCTCAAAACTTAAAAAAAAATCAGTCTAAGTCGGTTCCAAAATACATGGTTAGCATCGTCTCTGCATTTACAGGAAGTAAATTAGAGCGTTTTGGAGAAACAATATCTGCGTACGCAGAGAAGGCTCTCTCAGCGTCTACATTTGAGACTGACATAGAAATCACTTGAAGACACCGTATTGCTATCTGAGAATGATTTGCTAGCATTCCCATCAGAATTTTAGGAACAGGATCCTCTTTAGGCTTAGGTTCTTTGGCAAGACAATGTTTTAAACTGTCTTTGAATAGGCTGTACACAGTTAGAAATTGGGAGTCCGGTATATCGTTGAAGAAAATCGCATTATTCTTGGCATCAATGACTGAACGATCATGATTATTCATCATTACTTTAACAGGATGAAACAGATTTTCTGCAGCTTGAAAGAAAGTTTTGGCTGGATCTTTGTCAATTAGTTCATTAATTTTTTCCGAACTAATTTTTGCGACTTTTCTCATGCGATATTCCACGTTTTTTCTTTTCTCCTCAGATAAAGACTGAAGTAAAGTACTAGTTTCTTTTGCTAAGATTTCGTTGATTTTCTTTGCTCTTTTAATGGAATCAAAAGAAGATTTTAGCATTTGAATCTTTGGATAAAGATTGTGAGCCATAGCATACTTAGATCCCTCCACAAGTAGAAGAAAGTCACTTACTTCAGTACAATGATTTTTTACGAACGAAGCTTCGGTTTTTATGATATTTATATCATCACCGCTGAGCTTCTTGAAATATTTCACTGCTTCAACATCATCAGTTACAGTTTTAGCATATTCAGCTATATCGTCTCCATATTCATCTACGTAATCTGAAGACTTCTTCCATGAACCCCATCTCGTCATTACTGACAGAGGAAATAATTTAGGATCCTTCTTCTTATTTTCGCAATATTTTTTCTTTAGATATTCCATATACCTATATTTGCGTTTTCTCGTGTTCTTAAAAAGTTTCTTGGTTTTCGACACAAATTCATTAAGGCGAATGAAATTGTCAGGGCAAATTTTTGTGACCTTGTCCAACTTGTGGGACCAACATTGTATGTGTACAAGATCGGAATTTATTATTCCTTTTAAAGTGTTCACACAACTTGTCATATACGGTGCACTATCCGACGCTATGCCTTTTACATGATCATATTGCATGTCGTATTTCGTTAAGGTCTGCAAACAAACAAAAATTATTAGATATTATATAATATAATAATAGTGTTACAATTTTTTATAATTTTCTAACATACGGAAAGAATAAATTACCTTCATAATTGCCTGTGAACATTGTTGCGCATTGCAGGTACTCAGCACCGTTACTCCGGCTACCACTAATTTTGATTCAGCGCAAAACTCATTAGGTAAAATTTTAAAAAGTGTTATAAAAACTGCTTGACCTTTTCGATCAGTAGTTTCATCGCAGTGGATAATCACAGGTTTATCTTTAACTGTTTCCTTCAGTTTCTCTTCAAACTCATCTTTCACAAGCGGAACATACTGCTTTCTGATCCAATCTGCACTTGGAAAATCACCAGATCCTGTAAAAATTGTATTGTATGTTTTGACTTGTATCGAATATATTGATTATCTTCAATATAATCCTATCCTTCCATATCTTTGATATTTAAAAACAAGTGAACCATATTGCCTTGAAACACATAATAATCTGATACGAATGAATGACCACAGTTTGAATTTTTATCTATCAATCAGTAAATAAATGTTAATACAAATTGATCTTTAGCTGATTTTTTAAAGTACTGAAATCTCTGAAATTATTCAACATTTGTTATGATTTTACTTAGATTTGATGATCTTTTCTTTAAATTAAATGACAATTCAAGAAAAAATTAAATTACCTGCAAACTTTGAAGAAATTTGGTCGTTTTAAAAAAGAAAAATAAATCCCGGTCATTTTCCTGAATTTAAATGCAACTTGAAAAATTTATTGAGAATATAATAAAAAATGAAATTGTACCTTTAATGTATTTGTTCATCCAATCACGAATGCCAGGATTGTCCAGTTTCTCTAGAGGGATGTTTGCTTTTATAAACGCAGAAACAGTCGATAAAATAAATTCTTCTTTATCGGTTTTAATCTTCTTAGATTGCTCGAATGAGTCTTGGAGAGATATTTGCTTCCTTTTATTTTCATGCAGCTTGTTTTTTTGTGCGATTCTGAGATGCAGTGATAATCTATTACGGACTTTCTTTCCCATTTAACTATGCAGTTGCAAATTCCACACATCATGATTTTTTTAATTTTGTCAAAAACATACATTCCTTCATTTTCAAATTCCTTGGCTCGATCAAAAATAGTGATTTTAGTAGATTTGACTTTCGGATGCGGTGCCATAATAACTTTGGATTAAATCACAAAAATATACATGCATGGAATATAAAAGATATTAACCTCGAAACAGTAATATAAGATTGGTACATACCTTCGATGTTTATTTTGATACCAAAACTTCACATTGTAAAAGCAAGGAAATCCCTCACACAGTAAAACCAAACGATTCCATGGATGAGAATAAACAGCGTGAAACAGCGCATATAGATTTCTAGCACCAATCTTTTCAATCATAAAATACTTTTTCGCCACAAGAAATTGTGTAACGTAACAACACTGAACTACCGATTCACCGATTCCGCAGTAACAGGCAGTGCTTCCAACGCGAGCTCCGTATTCTACTGCGCATGCGTAAATTAAGTCATTTTGGATTACAATTTCAAAAATTAGATCAATTAATATCAAAATAAATTAAAATTGTTTTATTTCTAATTAAAAACTTTCAAAATTTTGATAATTAAAATTAAAATTTAATAATTTTAAGTTAAATTTAAAACTTTGAATTCAAATAATTTTCAATTCGAAGTGATTAAATTTTTGCAATTCATAATTGAAAGATACATTAAATCTTCTTCTGAAATTACAAAATTGCACATTTTTATTACAAAACACAAATTATTATTAATTATCAAAATTATATAGACACATTCACACAGAAAGTAATTTCCAAAGAAAAAATTAAAACTTAAAAAATTAAAAGTTTTTTATGCTCAAACCCTTGAAAATTTCAACCATGAAACGTGAAAAATAAAACTGTTTATTCAAAGAACGTGACTATTAATTTGTTAAGCCTTTGTTAATACTTGACTTTGAACTGAAATCACATTGTGAGGTCTGAGAACAACAAATAGATTCTTGAGCAAATTCAAAACATTTTTTTAAAATTCCGGATGTGTGGACAAAAAACCTAAAAAAATTTTAAAACCATTTTTTTATTCTCAGAAATTTTACAAAATATAAGAAAAAGTTTTGGATAGATTAAGAAATAATGACTTTTGGAACTCTTAAAGGAATGTATAAATATTTTTTGAACTTTTGCATAATTTTTCAAATTTTCGAATATATTTTATCTCTTCCAATTTTTAAATTTTTTTCACTATTCGGAAATATCTAAGCCATCTAAATATTTTTATAAATTATTTGAATTTTTCTTGAAATCTTCAAAAATCATTCAGTTAAAAAAAAATTTATAAAATCTTCCACATTTTTCGACATTATTAGAAATTTTTTTATATTTTTCTGAATTTCCGCTTAAAAACTAATTTCTGAAACTGTATCACATTATAAAAATTTCCAGGAATCTTAAGAAAATGTTTTTATTCAAAAATTTTCGAGATTTTTAAAAAGTCTCTATTTTTTCAAAATCTCTAAAAATATACATTTGTTTCCTAAATTTTTATAACCTTTACAAATTTTAAATGATTATTGAATCTTTTTAAAACATCTAAAGCATCTAAATATTTTTTTAATTATTTGAATTTTTCTTAAGATCTTCAAAAATCATTCGTTATAAAAAAAATTACTAAAATCTTCGACATTTTTATATTTTTTAAATGTTCTTTTGAAAAGTAATTTCTCAAAATAAAAAATCATTAAACAATTTTTCCAGGAACCTTAAGAAAACATTTTAATTTGAAAATTTTCGAGATTTTTAAGAAGCCTCTATTTTTTAACATCTTCGACAATATGATTGTTAAATTTTTTGAAACCTTTTCAAATTGCAAATGTTTTTTGAATATATTTTTAAATTATTTGAACTTTTTCTTAAATCTTCAGAAATCATTTAATATAAAAAAAATTGAATAAAATCTCCCATATTGTTTTTCGACGTATTTCGAAATGTTTTTGAACTTTCTAAAATTTTTATAAAAAAAGTAATTTCTGAAAATGAAACTCGTTATAAATTTTTCCAGGAATCTTGAGAAAATCTTTTTATTCGATCAGTCCTTTCGAAATTCTTAAAAAGCTCCCATTTTTTCAAGAACTTCAAAAATAAAGATTTGGTTGTTAAATTGTTTGAAAAAATTTCAAATTTTAATCATTTTCAAATCTTTCGAAAGCGCCTGAACTATCTTAATATATTTTAAAATAATTTCAATTTTTCTTAGAACCTTCAAAAATCATTCAATATAAAATAATTTTCTGAAAACCTTCCACATTTTTGTATGACGTTTTTATTTGATTATTTGTGAATTTTCCTTCAAATACGGATTTCTGAAAGTGAAAAATCATTGAGATATTTTTCAGGAATCTTCAAAAAATGTTTTTATTCGATCACACCTTTCAAAATTTTTAATAGGCTTTTAAAGTTTTTTTTCAAAATCTTTGAAAATATACATTTTTTTGTTAAATTATTTGAAACCTTTTTGAATTTTTATTAATTTATAACTCTTTTGAAACATTTATGCCATCTATATATTTTTTTTAATTATTTGAATTTTTCTTGAAATCTTCAAAAATCATTTATTTGAAAAAAATTTTTATAAAATCTTCCACATTTTTTGACGTTATTAGAAATGTTCTTATACTTTTTTGAATTTTTTCTTAAAAAATAATTCCTGAAACTGAAACTGATTATAAAAATTCCCAGGAATCTTAAGAAAATGTTTTTATTAAAAAATTGTCGATATTTTTAAAAAGTCTTTATTTTTTCAAAACCTTTGAAAATATACATTTGTTTCCCAAATTTTTAAAACCTTCACAAATTTCAAATGATTATTAAATCTTTCTAAAACATCTAAACCATCTAAATATTTTTTTAATTATTTGAATTTTTGTTAAAATCTTCAAAAATCATTCATTATAAAAAATTACTAAAATCGTCGACATTTTTATATATATTTTTTAATGTTCGTTTGAAAACTAATTTCTCAAAATAAAGCATTTAAAAATTTTCCAGGAATCTTAAGAAAGCTTTTTTATTCGAAAATTTTTGAGATTTTTAAAAAGCCTCTATTTTTCACATCTTCGACAACATGTTTGTTAAATTTTGAAACCTTTTCAAGATATAAATGTTTTAAAAACAGCTGAATCATTTCAATATATTTTTAAATTACTTAAATTTTTTCCTAAATCTTCAAAACTTATTCAATATCAAAAAATTTTCTTAAAATCTTTAACATTTTCTTTCGAAATTTCTTGAAACGGTTTGGAATTTTTTTGAATTTCTTAAAAACAAATTATAATTTCTGAAAATGAAAAAGACGTACAACTTTTTCAGGAAACTTAGCGAATTTTCAACAAAATAGTTACATTTGCAAACAGATGATATTCCAACCGAAAATAATTTTAATTTTAAATAAAAAAAGTTACATTCATCCCATATAATTTTTTTGTTTGAAAATTTCAACTATTCCAGTTATTAGCTATTCCATTTTTGGTTTTGAAAATTGATCTTTTTAAGTTCAAATTCAACTATTTGGTTAAAAATTTGTCTTTTTTAGTTAAAGGTTTGACTATTTCGTCGAAAATTCTTTTATTTTGTTGAAAATCGTCTTTTATGGTAGAAAATTAATTTTTGTTGTTGAAAATTCATTTATCCATTTGAAGATTCATCATTTTAGTTGAAATTTTATCAGTTTAGTGGAAAATTAATTTTTTAAACTGAAAATTTAACTATTTCATTTTTGATAGAAAATTGATGTTTTTGAGTCCAAAATTCAACTGTTTGATTGAAAATTTATATTTTTTAGTTGAAAATTTAACTATTTCGTTGAAAATATTTGGTTGAAAATGCCTTTTTTTGTTAAAAAATTAATATGTTTGGTTGAGAATTCAACTATTCCAGTAAAAGATTGATCTGTTTAGTTAAAAATTTATTAGTTTGGTGGAAAATTAATTATTTTTCCACTGAAAAGTTAACTATTCAATTTTGGTTAAAAATTTGTCTTTTTTAGTTGAAAATTGAACTATTTCGTTGAAAATTCGTTTATTGGGTTGAAAATCGCCTTTTTTGTCATTTTTATTTTTTTATTTTGAAAAATTAACTACTCTAGCTAAAGGTTTATTATTCTAGTTAAAAATGAATCTTGTTTGTTAAAAATTCAAATATTCCATTTGAAGATTCCTCAGTTTGGTGGAAAATTAATTTTTTCCACTGAAAATAGAACTATTCAATTTTTGGTTAAAAATTGATCTTTTTAAGTTCAAAATTTAACTATTTATTTGAAAAATTTGTCTTTTTAGGTTGAAAATTTAACTATTTCGTTGAAAATTCATTTATTTAGTTAAAAATCGTCTTTTATGGTAGAAAATTAATTTTTGTTGTTGAAAATTAATATATCCAGATGAAGATTCATCATTTTAGTTAGAAATTCATCTTTTTCTTCTAATTCCACTATTCCACTTGAAGATTCATAATTTTAGTTGAAAATTTATCTTGTTTACTTGAAAATTCAACTATTTCGTTGGAAATTAATTTATTATATTGAAAAATGCCTTTTTTTGTTAGAAAATTGATCTTTTTGGTTGAAAATTTAACTATTTAGGTTGAAAATTCATCAGTTTGGTGGTAAACTAATTTTTTCCACTGAAACGTTAATTATTCCATTATTGGTTGAAAATTGATCTTTTTTCGTTCAAAGTTTAACTATTTGGTCGAAAATTTGTCTTTTTTTATTTGATTTTGAAAATTTAACTATTCGAGTTGAAGATTGATCATTTTAGTTAATAATTCATTTTTTTTTAAATTTAACTATTCAAGTTGAAGATTGATCAGTTTAGCGGAAAATTAATTTTTTCAACTGAAAATTGAACTATTCCGTTTTTGGTTAAAAATTGCTCTTTTTAAGTTCAAAATTCGACTATTTGATGGAAAATTTGTCTTTTTTAGTTGAAAATTCAACTATTTCGTTTAAAATTCATTTATTTGGTTGCAAATCACCTTTTTTGGTTATTTTTATTTTTTTATTTTGAAAAATTAACTACTCCAGTTAAAGGTTTATTATTCTAGTTGAAAATTCATCTTTTTTGTTTAAAAATCAACTATCCAGTTGAAAATTCATCATTTCAGTTGAAAATTCTTCAGTTTAGTGGAAAGTTAATTTTTTCAACCAAAAATTTAACTATTCCATTATTGGTTGAAAATTGATCTTCCTTAGTTCAAAGTTCATCGTTTTTTTTATTTAATTCCACTATTACAGTTTAGGATTCATAATTTTAGTTAAAAGATTTATCTTGTTTAGTTGAAAATTCAACTATTTCGTTGAAAATTAATTAATTTAGTTGAAAAATGCCTTTTTTTGTTAGAAAATTAATCTTTTTGGTTGAAAATTCAACTATTCCAGTTAAATATTGATCATTTTAGTTAGAAATTCATCTTTTTTGTTTAAAATTTAACTATTCAAGTTGAAAATTCAACAGTTTGGTGGAAAATTAATTTTTTCCACTGAAAAGTTAACTATTCCATTTTTTGTTGAAAATTGAACTTTTAAATTCAAAGTTCAACTATTTAATTTAAAATTTAACTATTTTGTTAAAAATCCTCTTTTATGGTAGAAAATTAATTTTTGTCTTTGAAAATTCATTCATCCAGTTGAAGATTCATCATTTTAGTTGAAAATTTATCTTGTTTAGTTAAAAATCCAACTACTTCGTTGGAAATTAATTTATTATTTATTAATAACTATTTCGTTGAAAATTATTAATTTTATTAATTTATTAATAAATCAGTTCGAAATTCAACTATTTGGTTGAAAATTGGTTTTTTTAGTTGAAAATTTAACTATTTCGTTGAAAATTAATTTATTTTGTTGAAAATCGTCCTTTATGGTAGAAGGTTAATTTCTGTTGTTAATAATTTATTTATCAAGTTGAAGATTCATAATTTTAGTTGAAAATTCATCAGTTGAGTGGAAAATTAATTTTTTCAATTGAAAATTTAACTATTTGGTAGAAAATTCATTTATTTTGTTGAAAAATTCCTTTTTTTGTTAGAAAATTAATCTTTTTGGTTGAAAATTCAACTATTCCAGTTAAAGATTGATAATTTTAGGTAAAAATTCATCTTTTTTGTTTAAAATTTAACTGTTCAAGTTGAAGATTCATCAGTTTGATGTAAAAGTAATTTTTTTCACTGAAAATTGAACTATTCCACTTTTGGTTGAAGAATATTTATTTCATTCATTATCAACTTGATATTCTCATGATGCACGCAAACGCACACATTATGAGTGCCACTGCTTTCTGCTAGAACACAATGACAAGGTCTGAATTTTGCGAATTTCGAAATACTGATCTTCAGACCTGTTCTGATGTAAATTGAGCATATAACTCGTCGATATTACACAGTTGTAACCTTTTCTGAACATGTAAATGAGTTCCATCATTATTCTTGATCGACACAAAGTCTTTCACGCCTGGCATCATTCGATTTATGTCATCGCGTTCATTAAAGTTTTTCACTAGAACTTCAGTTTCAGGAGTCAATGCTATTCCTCTTTTTGGATTCGGAAGCGTAAGAATTTTATGCCCTAAAACTAATTTTTTGACATTTCTTACTGAGAGAAGTTGAAATTGTCCTTGAAGATCTTTAGAGGCATTCCATTTTTCGATGATTTGACCAGGAACTTCAACACCAGCTTTATGATATTTTTTTTCACACTGCAGTTTGGTGTTCAAGACATCTAAATCTTTTTCGCTGTCATATAGCTGATCTTCATCATCGTTTGATATTATTTCATGACCCTCAGTATCTACCTTATCTCTACCAGAAGGTTCTGCAATATCACTAGAGTTCAAGGATGCTATTCCCGCTGAGTTGATGAATTTGTATCTACATGAACTGCAAATTTGAGCTTATAGGAATAAATCTCAGCTTTCTTTTCAAACTATTTTGAATAAAAAAAATTGTCGAAATTTGAAAAAAGTCAAATTTGTTTTTGAAATTAAAAAATTAGGGTCAAATTTAGACTTTTTTTAAATTCTTACAACCCACAAAAATTTTGGTAGAAAAGCTACCAAGAACATATCTAGTAAAATTTTGCTTAAAGCAATGGGAAAAAAGTTACAAATGTTTGAAAGTAAGGTTTTGCTCAAAAAACCATAAATTGTACCCCCTCCACTTTGATAAATAATTATCGAAATAAATTAATTTTTAATGTGAGGAGTTCTATATAATAGAACTACAATTGGAATGATTTTAAGCCCGATCGGACGACTTTCATTTTCGAGGAGGGTACACTTGATAAATTATGCCCCATATGTGACCGTCCATATGTGTCGTCTTTCTTAACGCCTTTCTGGTACCGGGACGATTAAATTCCAGTACATCCCAATGACAAATAAATAATCCTTGCAAATCAGTGAAGCATTTCCAGGATTCCTTCCGGTTATTAAAAAAAGATTTTCCAGGAACTGTATATGCGGGCAATTTTCATTTACAAGTCGCCAATGAAAGCAGAGTGACCCCTAGCGGGTCCGCAAATCGACAATGCACTTAGATTCCGACTCGAAACGAATCAAGCGAAACTGTCGCTTTTTCCAGGGTCATTCTCACGTCAGGATAATAAGGAAACCGTTTACCACGTCATTGATACGTTCGAATCCTGACTGGATAATGCAAAACAGAGGAAATCGGTTGAATGAAGAAAGGCAAGACTGATGCTTCGATTATTTCCTTGAATTTTTTGGTAGCTATTTTCCTTCCTATCCGCCATTTTGCGATAGGGTTGTTGTGAGACAAAAATCTCCCCGTCTACTATTTGCCCGTCAGTATTTGGTACGCTAACTACAACCCTAATTAGTCGAGGAACTGTGTTGTGATTAATCTAATAGAAATTATTCACGTGTCTATTTTGTGAAAAATTATTGCCGCGAGGAAATGGAGAATTCACGGTCAGAATTTTCAGCCGAAAACTTTGGGTCTCGGTTTTCGCACGACTTTCATCAAAATGAGCAAAAGCTTCCGAACCGAATGAGAGGTTTATCTAAAGCGAGATCTGAAGCTTTTTTGAATTGCATAAAATCAATGATTCAAAATAAAACCTGGATTTTATACCAATAAATCGAAAAATATTGTTATATTTGTTATTTTGCTAATCACGAGGGCAAGACATTACATCGAATAATTCATATTGATTGCAATTGTCACGCATTTGCTCGCGTTTTAGTCAACACATGATTGTCGAGTAGCAGATCAAATTCTGTATCCTTCGATAATAACTTTAACATTTAATTTAAATAATTCAAATAATTAGACGCGATATCAATTCAATGAGTACCACGAATACATTCGTCAAATAGCAGGGGCAAGATCTGTAATATCTGACTACAGTACACATGAAAGATTTTAGTATCCAAATTGTTCTTCAAACAACTTCAATATGAATTATTGAGCAAATAATCCAGGCAAATCCTCATATTGCCTAAACTTTCAAAAGTTTCAATTATAGTCAAGCAGTCAAAAAGTCTTATTTGTTTCAGTCATCTATATGACTAGAATCATTGGGCAATTTTACCTTCTCGTTAGACAAAAGGTTTGAACCGTGCATTCATGCGGTTTATATTATTTCCCTGTCGTCAAATAATAAGAGCAAGATCTTTGCAATTCGACTTTAGCCTTCAATAACATTTTAAGGTTCCCGACCACTGTAGAATTGACAGACAAACCGAGATAACCTCAGAATGGAAAGCGGTGAAAAGGATTTAATTAGTAGTTACGCAAAAAAAATAAAGCGTTATGACCTTTGTAAATTCAAAACCTGTGTTTGGAAACACGCTTCGATTTTTCAGTCGACGAGAGAAGCATAACACATGCACTAACACAAAGTTTTAAATTCGACAGAGATAAGCACAACGCAGATTTTGACACTACCAATCGACAAAAAGAATTTGAATTTCACACTATCTTCGACAGAAGTTTCCAAATCACCCTCGTTGGGCGCCAGATGAGACAGGATAAAATTTTGGATTCAAATCTGATGATGAGTGATAGCAAAATGGTACTTCTCTTTTCCAAAGTTTGTCCCTCACTGGTCGCAGCTGGTCCAAAATTCAACCACTTTTTTTAAGGTTCAACTGCTTTGCGAACATTTATTTTTTTAAATTGAAGATTTATCTCTTTGGTTTTAAATTTAACTATTCCGGTGAAAATTCGTTTTTCTTTTGTTGAAAAAAAATTTACCTATTTACTGAACATTCATGTATTTTGTTGAAAATTCGTCTGTTTGGTATAAAAATTAATCTTCTTGTTTAAAAATTCGTTTTTTTTTTGTTAGAAATTCACTTATTTAGTTGAATGTTTAACTCTTTTGTTTAAAATAACTTTTTTTCAAATAAGGATTCATCACTTTAGTTGAAAATATATCTCGATGATAGAAAATTTAACTCTCAGGCAAAAGAATAATTCATAATGAAACAAATTATACATAATTTTTTCCACTGTGTATAATTTTTCTGTCTGGGCTCTTAAATCAGAAATTCATATTTTTTGTTGGAATTCAACATTTTTTAATTTGAATAAAAACATTTGTAGGTTTAAATATAAAAAATTACACTTTTCATTGAAAATGCGGTTTCATTGATTAAGAATTAATTTTTTTTGCTGAGAACGCAACTTCCATTTTTTGTGTAAAATTAATATTTTTAATTAAAAATGTATTTTTTCTAGATGAAAATTTAACTATGTGGTCGAAAATTAATGTATTTCATTAAAAATTCAACTACTCGGTCAAAAATTAAACTATTTAGTAACAAATTTACCGGTATAAAATTAAATTTTTTTCTAATTTATATTTTCGGGTTGAACATTGAACTGTTTTGTAGGAAGTTTATGCATTTAGTTGAAAATTCGCATTTTTGCGTTCCAAATTATTCTTCTTCGTTGAAAAATCGTGTTCTTGGTTGAGGATTCAACCATTTTGTTAAAATTTCGCCCTTTTTAGTAGAATTTAAGCAAATTAAAAATTTCTTATTGAAAATTAATTTTTTAAACTGAAAATTTAACTTCTCCATTTTTGGTTGAAAAATGAATTTTTTTTATTGAAAATTAAACTTTTTGATTCAATATTCATATTTCTTGACGGAGAATCAACTTTCTTGTTCAAAATTGATCTTTTCAGGTATGAAAGTAAACTTTCTTTTTTTTAATTCTACTTTTCAGCTTGAAAAATTGATTTTTTTTAGAAATTCTTCATTTTTTATAGAAAATTAACCTTCCTCGTTGAAAATTCATCTATTTGTTTTTAGAAAGTCATCTTTTCTGCTTGAAGATTCAACTATTCTGCTAAAATTTCGTCTTCTTTTAAAATATTTAACTCCTTTTGATTAAAAATTAAAATCTTGTTTGATTGAAATATTAACCATTGCATTTGTAGTTCAGAATTTATATTTTTCTGTAGAAAATCAATTTCCTTGTTTGAAACTGGATCTTTATAGTTTGAAAATTCAACTCTTTTGTTAAATGCTTATCTTTTTGGGTGGAGAATTAACCTCTTTTGGTCGAAATTTCATCGTTTTTTATTTACAATTGAAGTATTGTTCGAATAAAATGTCAACGGAATATAAGGCCTTTCTAAGTGAATTTAATTTTGAATTTAATACGGTACTTAAATTAATTTTTTTCTAATGTATTCCTCTATTATTCTTCTATTTTTGTAAAAAGCCGCCCCATCACTTGATATTTTATATGAATACGAAATTAATAAATGTTGACAATTTTCCAATAGTGCTTATGTTTTCAATTTCCCAGCATTGACTCTCAAATTCTCTTGAAAACTACTCTGAAAATGGATAAATCTATTATTATAATTCCTAGGTCGAATCCAATCGAAGAACATCTGGAAGATCCCAATTGGCCGTATCCGGAATCTATTCGGAACGAAAACTGACTCGTTCCCGCGAATTTATGTGAACCGTCAGATTAGGAGTCCCTTTTCCTTTAGAAGGAGCCCTTCCTTTTGTGTAGCTTCCGTTTACTTGGTTACGCATAACGAGATCCTCAGGATTGTACGGTTCTCATCGAGTCATTGCTATATGAAATTGATGACCTTTAAATCTGGTTCCTAACCAGAAATCTATGACAAAAATATGCGACAGATGCTTGCATCCATTTTCCAATTATGCATAACCTTTTGTCGAAGGTCTCGGACCAGAAATTATTTATGTAACCAACTCTAATAGAATTGAAAACATGAGAATGACAACTAGATAAGGAACATAAATGAAATCCTACAGGGCGAACAAAAAAGTTTTCATCGATAGGTTTTCAAATATAAAGTTTTGATGAAATTATAGAAACATGTGTTTTCCAAGAACTCTACAGTAAAGATTTAATGACACTTTTCAACAAATTTTTCTGAGTGGGGGGGGGGATGATCATTATTAAGTTTTCCATTTCATGACTTTTAAAACTGTTTATTTGCTTACAAAATCACGAAAATATAGTAAGGACTTTTTCGGGCCTGTATATCGTTCATCTAGTGGTATGAGGTCATAAGCCACAAAGAGAATAATTTTACTAGCAAGAAACAGGTACTAGGATTACTTTTTCACAAGATTATCCTTCTCGGAATAAATACTTTGTGACTCATGAGCGCAAAAATTATTTACAGTAAATTCAGCAATGCATAATC
Organism: Andricus grossulariae; assembly: GCA_011634705.1. Classification (NCBI taxonomy): domain Eukaryota; kingdom Metazoa; phylum Arthropoda; class Insecta; order Hymenoptera; family Cynipidae; genus Andricus; species Andricus grossulariae. The sequence continues at coordinate 63,646,232 of JAABKJ010075445.1, read as the reverse complement.
TTTACACAGTAACGAAAAATTTATGTCAGATTGAGGTTTTAAATTTTTGTGGCTCACGACCTTATGCACCTGGATGGACTATATGTATATTTTGATATGAAAAAATTTGGAAAAAAGGTTCGCAGTTGAAGTTATGAAAATCTGGAAATGATAACAGGATAAAGGCGAAAATTAAATTATTTCTATACTATATCATGAAAAATGTACGTAAAATTATAGAAGCATTTGACCATTATTTATCATGCTTCAGGCGGTAAATATATATATATATATATATATATATATATTGTTACAAAGTTCTATAAAATGTAAAGAATGAGGTGACGTAATCTTCATTAGAAGGCAGGATGCGAAAAACGTAGAACAGTTTTAGAAAATCTAAAAGTCCAGCTAATATAGAGTCTATATCGGAAAAGTCTCCAAACTATAGAGAACAGTTCTGTGAAATAATGACCGATTTTTCGCCTGAAAAAATTAATTTTTTTTATTATTATTATCATTATGCTTTGATATTTGTTCACATATTTAATTACATATTTATTGACTGTTACGCAAACAATCAAAACAATAATAATAGCACTCTATTAAAATTCTTATTCGCTGTGGGTTCGAACCCCCTACCTACGCATTCATAACTCCTAAGAAAACCTCGCAACTAACTTAACTCGGAGTATACAAAAAAAAATCTAAAATATAAGCTACAGCTGTGCAGGGCCGCGAGATAAATTGTTGTCATCCGTTTCATAACAAATTTTTGCTTTTAAAATTTTAATAATTATGGGTTCAGAATTTCTTCTCTTATAATGAATGAATGCTTTTTAAAATAAATTCGCTGTTTTTCTAGAATATCGATAATTTGAAAATTCTTTATAATTTCGGAAATTTTAAATGTCGAAAAACTTTTTAATCGCAAATTATTTCTTGGTTATGAGTTCTAGTAGATGCAAGATTAATAAGAAGTTAGATAGCTATATAGAATAAGTTTATATAAGTTATATAAAGTTGAATAAGTTATAATTCACTAATAAATTATCATTCACTAATCATGACTCACTAACCGGCGTTTTATGTTAAGCACATTGGCAAGGGGAAATGCGGAAAATATCGCTGCATGCGCACAGTAGCGACTGCGCAGCTACATTTTATAGAACTGAGGTCTATAGATCTCATATTGAAGTAGCTCACAAACACTCAATACCTTGAATCGAATTTCTATGAGATTTTTTAACATTTTTCCAAGAATTTGTCTATACATTTAACTGAATTGAGGTATTTTAACATTATAATGAGGTGATAACAAACTATCAATACCTCAATTGTGATTTCTACATTGAATCTTGAAAGTTATACAGAATATAGAAAATTTGTTCCAGATTCGCTCTCATCCCAGACTCTTGAAATAGTTCGAGAAAGTTTAATGAACTTTTTTTTCCGTGTGTGAGCATATATGTATGTATATTTTTAGTCTTTCAGCGCGATAACTTTCGAAAGAATCGACAGATTAAGTTCAGCTTTGGTACACTCTTCAAGTGTCCTAAAGTGAAGGTTCAGCTTGTTAGCCAGCAATTTTGGATAAAAATTCAAAGAGTGAGCGCATTAAAATAATTTTTAAGACCATTTTTTCCAAGATTTAAGAATTCTACGCACAAATATTCATAGTACTGAAAAATACGAACAACTTATTTCTATGACTTTTTTTGATTAAACACAAATAAACGAATTCGTGGCACTTACGAAATTCCAACGTAGGAAAAAAAAATTAATAAACAAAAGTTGTTCACACAAAAAGGATCTGAAAATTTGTTGCTGATAATTTTGAGATAGAATAATTGAGGTTTCTTTTAATCTTAAAAAGCAGGATCAAAAATAAAGAAATTAAACTTTTGGAAAAATGACATAGGAGACGAAAAATAAATGAAGACAAAAGTTGTTCAATCAAAAAAAATCTACAAATTTTTTAGAAACTCTTGTTATGAAAACTGTGATGCGGACTTTTTCTAAGATAATAAAATATAATTTTGGGTCCCATAAGGCCTCGCCCAAATATAAATGAAAATAAAATATCACTTCCTATAGCCCGGGCGCCAGCCTTCCTGAAGGCAATCCTGAGAAAATCTCCGAATAATTCAAAACCAAATAAAAAGAAACAACAGCGATAAGAAACGGTAAGATGTAGCGGTAAACGATAAACGACTTGGTCAAAAAGGAATGCAGAGAAATCTGAAAGGGCAACGGCTAGTTCAGTCCTTATGATAGAGTGGGAGGTTCAAATAAATATTTAACTAGATTTCCTTTAAATTTTCAAATCAAAATAATTAGTTTATTGCTAACAATATGAATATAAACAGATCTGAGCGAATTAGTAATAAAGTGACAATTAATAAATAAAAAAGATAACAATACAATGCATAAAATAATTTATATGAAAAAATGGAAAGAGAATGTTGCTAATGTATAACATAATGAAGTCAGTGAGGGATTACAATATAAACTTCCATTAGATAAGGACAAGAACAAAGAGTGCCAAACTTATACACAGCGGGGTACATAATTATATCAAGGTCGAGAGGGTACAAAAGAAGACATTTTCAAAACAAGATTGCAAAAAGGAGCATCAGATAATTAAAGCGAGTAATGACAATAACAATGACATAGTCAATGGAATTTAATATACATTTCCAAGATAATTGCTACTGATTCAAAAGAGTCAAAAAAAAAGGATCGATAATTTACATTACGCATATCTAAAACAAAAACATGCTTGCTACTCAGAAAAAAAGGGAAATTCCTGAATTAATTGGGTCGGGAAGTATCAAGGTACTAGATTTCATAAGTAGTTCAGCCAAGGAGATAAATAAAAGAATATAATAGCAAAAGAACTTGGCTAAACCACGGAAGATTGAAGTCCTACCTCGAAATAGTTAACAGATGCTTAGCTTCTCCACTACTCGACACTTCGTTTACAATAAATATGTCTTCTGGCTCGCAGCTACAAAGGCACTGTACGTGCGAACAGTCCTCGCACGCTCCAAGCTGGTCTGCTCTGCTGCCGTATCTTCTCTACACGTGCTTCCTTCCTTTCCGCCGATTGGCTATTTCCTTAGGCACGAATTCTTTGAGGTAGGAATCCGGACCACGGGATTCGAAGCCTTTAAGGGATGGTTATCAATTTTCGTTTGTTTTTTGGGCTTTTGAAAATGCTATAACTCTAATAATTTTCATTTTATCGAAAAATTTCACTGAGATAAATTTTTTTTTCTCTTGGAGCACTACTGATAACCGTACATAGAATTTTCAAATTTTGAAAAAGTGGTCTCAAAAATTTTCAAAATGTGCTCAGTTTTTGAATTTTTGATTGTGCAAAAGCACAATCTAATTTGATTAATCTTTCGAAAGTTATCGTGCCTACACGATACTACAGACTACAGACAGACAGACAGACGGACAGACAGACACCTTTGTAAAAACCATTTTTCCTGACTCAGGGGGCCTCGAAACGTCGACATTTTATTGGATCCGCGAAAGTCATTTTTCACATAAAACCAATAACTTCTCATTGAGATGAGAATGCAATAATTTAAGCAAAATTCAAAAGAACTAAAATAAATTGGAAAAAATCGATCGAATTCCATCGATTTTAGTCAAGCGAAAGTGAACTTGAAAGAAGTTGAATCAACTCAGACTGTTTAAAATTGAGTGAATTAAAAAGAATTTAAAAATATTGCCGAAAATCATTGAATTAAAAGTCTTTGTTTCAAAGAAATTGTTTCTTGTTGCCATGCGAACTTGTGGATATGAAATGTATTTTTTTTTATTATTTTTTTAATTTGAAATAATAATCAAAGAAATATTTCTTGATGCAAAATAATAATACAAGAGCAAGATTTTTATCACAAAAAAAATAATTTTTAAAAAACTACCATGCTCATTTAAAAAGATAACTTGAATTAGGAGATTTTTTACAAATTATTGCTATTTTCAATTTAAACAACAATTTAGGAATTTTCTAGGGTCGGGTATTCGATTGTGTCGGGTATTTTATAATTTGACAATTTTTAGGTCGTGATTTCTTTAATTTCAGACATTTTTCATTAGAAATATTTTCTTTTTTGGGAGCTTTACAGCGCCGAAATTTTATTTTTCCGGATCATTATTATTTTATATTTGATCATTTGTTTATTCCAAGAACAAAAATATTCAACATAAAAAGCCTTTAGATTTAGTTTTAGATTCTCTTGATGCAAGGTAATTCGGTTTTGACGATAACACATTTTCGTGAATAAACACCACACTTTCGAAAACAACATCTTATTTTTCGAAAGTGAAGGTGAACTTCTTTCTTATGGCCTACTTTTATCTTTTCTTTATTTCTAATTAGTGAAATTTATTTCATGATTTTATTTATTATAACAATTAGTATATGAATAATATATTATTATTAAAATATAATAATATAATAATTATAATTTCTAACTAAAGTGATGAATCTTCAACTAAGAAAATTAATTTTTACTGAGTAGTGAAATTTTCAATAAAGAAGTTTAATTTTTTACTAGAAGGACAAATTTTCAGTAAAGTACACTAATTTCTGGCAAATGTCTCATCGTCCCGAAATTCAGCATAAGTATACAAATATTTTTCATAAGCTTGGAATAAAAAAAAAACTCTCAATGAAAGGAATTAATTTTCAGCAAAATTGATGATCTTTAGTAGAATTTTCAACTTTTAAAATTCATTTTTTTGGAAGAAAATCAATTTCTTTAATTGAAGGTTTTACTACTTCGATGCAATTTTTGTTGTGGAAAATTAATCTGATGTTTGTAAATATCTTTTTTGTTGAATGTTCAGCTATTTCGTCAGAATATGATTTTTTCAATTGCATAAATCTTTATTCAAAATGTTGAATTCTTAACAAATTAATTAAATTTTACACTAAAAAAGATTCACTCTAAATTAAAAATATAATAATAGACTTAAAAAAATAGTTGGATTATCTTATTAGGTTCTATGAATTCAGTTCGAGTATATTATTTTAAATTAAACATAATTTTTTTGTGGATTTAGATGCAAAAAGTCTTTGAAAAATAATTAAATTCTCAACCAATGAGATGAAACACAAGGAAAAAAATTCAATCAAGAAAGATTTTTTGGGGAATAAAGAAACAAATTTTCATGAAAAATGTTTAATTTTAAAACCAAAAAGACAAACCCTCTAAGAAACAATTGAGCTTTTCAGATAATTTGATTTTTCAAGCAATAGTTTTATTTTTAACAAATAGATTGAATTTTTAACAAGAAATTATCTTTCAGGAAATAAAGAAAGATATATTCATTCGAAATTTTGAACTCTGAAGACAAAAGAACGGATTTTCTGCAAAATGATCACATTTAGAGCCTGAAAATGTGAAAAAAGTTTTAAACTCAATTTAATTGAAAAATGCGTGGGATTTTCAATTCTTGTTGAAAAACATGTTATTCGGAACAACCTTATGGTCTGGTAAATAAAACCTTGATAAAAAAGAATGCGTTTCATACGCGTGTTTCCTATTCACGATGAACAAATTTCGAATGAAGACAAGGTAACTGTGTCAAAAATTTCGGCGTATAAGTGACCCCAAATCAGTGACTCGACACCAGTACAAAAAAAAAATTCTACTTTGTGTTTAAAGTCTTAAATTCGGATTTTTTTCGGGTAAATTTTGACTTACTTCCAGGATGAAGCTCTTCGTCCTTTCCTTGGTGGCAATTTGTGTCGGTGAGTATAAGTGAAGAAATTAAATTAATTAAAACCATTTCTTTTTTGAGGTCATCCATAAGCTGCAATAGGCGTATTTCTGTCTTTTTTAACAATTTTCAAGTAAAATTAAAACTTTCTTTTGCTTGTAATAACAACTTTTTCAAGTTCTTCACTAAACATCTAGCTGTTTCATTTTTACTCGAAAAATATATCTTATCTAGTTTAAATTGTATTTCGCGCCTCTTCTTCCGAGATTATCATGTAGTATCCCTGTCGGTGTACACTAGCGCCACACTTTTCAAAACTCTGTTACATGCTGCTTCATAAATTGATGCTTAGTTATGGATTCAGTTCCGATATTATCCGGAAAAAATCTTTGTAATAATGATCACCTGACAGAATCAATGACTAAACTCACATTCTCTCTACTACTGTAATCAAAACTTAATTTCAAAAAGTCATCGCTTAATCCCTGTCTCATTTTAAACAAAAAACAAATAAATCTTTTCTTCGTACATATCTAAATTTTGCATATTGAAGTACCGGGTCACAGTATGTGACAAGTTTTTTAAATTGACATTTATTGATCGGTGACACACGCTTGAATTCCTCTTCAGTCAAGTTATCCCAATCTATACCTTCACCTTTGCTTAATGACACGTTTCTCATTTCTTGAAGGAAAGCCTGTAACTGCTCACCTCTAATAACATTAGGCCTGCTAATAGATTGCAAACGAAGTGATAGGATATTTAAAACAAAACCATTCGCATCCAAATGATGCATACAAGAACGAAAATTTTCGGGTATATAGGTATTTCTTCTTATGAAGATTTGAACCCTGCATTGTATGGATAATCTATTTATGTCATTTTGCGCATTACAAAAGATACAAGTTTGGGATGCTGTTTGGGTGAGAACGTTCAATCGAAAACAACGTGGATCGGCATTAATTGCAGCTATTTCATGAATTATTGAGCGATTTTAGTTAACGCATAGCCCCGAATTTTCATCTAGATCTAAAGGTGCAAGGCTGATCTCATCCCGTCTAGTATTTGAAGCTTGACGTTTATTAATATTGTCATCACCATTCGTGAACGCTAATTGACGCACATTGAATGGTCTATTACAAACATAGCACCGCATTTTGTACAACAGTATGTTTCAAGTTGGTGGAGTTGAGAATTTTCAGATGACGATAAAAATATTGGCAATGTTTCTGAATATTAGCGAACCACCCTGAAAAAGAGTATTGGACGAACAGAAACAAAAGTCAGCAAGCAAGCGATGATATTCTGAATAACTATCCTGAAACGAATTGCTGTTGCAAAAAAACACCGCACCTTGCACGCACACGATGAGAATATTCACTAAAGGAGCGTCCATAAACCACGCAGCCTGTTTTTCTTTTGTTTATAATGTTGTATCCTTCATCATTCAACCGCGAGAAGAACAGGCTACATGGTTCCATAAACCATTTAGCCTGTTCTTCTTTTGTTTGAATCAAGACGAAAAGACAATTGCCGGCAAGTGATTAAGGACACAACGTTATAAACAAAAGAAAAACAGGCTACGTGGATTATGGACGCTCCCTAAGTATCTTCAAGTTGACAGATGATTACTGAACAAATACACTCGAACTCCAAAGATACGAGAAGCTCGGGAATCGAAAACTCCAAAGATACGAGCATGAAAGGGGTAACCTGTATGATCCCTGCATGACCTTTACACCTCAGGCCAAGGTCCACTGCGCATGCCTACGAGGCACCATGACCAACTGCACATGCCGAAGACCTACCAAGGATTACTGCGCATATATTTTTGGCTTAACTGGAGCTAACCTCCTCAGGTATCCAGAGAGAATAATGTCATACACTCTAAAAATTGGCCCTTTTCGAATCCACACATAGTGATATTTGAACCCCAGTCACACCACGAAAACCTCATTTTTCACAGTTGTGGTCATCGAGACTTTTGATCACCATGACATAAACAACATTTTGCCTCAATTACAAACCAATTGGCCAAAAGCCAATTTCTGTACAAATTCTGCGGGGTTCTTTCATTTTGAAATGTAAATTTTGAACAAGGAAACAAATAAACAAAATATTCGAATTGGCAATCAACGAAACGATTTTTGAACTAAAATAATTGATCTTGAACCAAATAATGAATTTTTAGGAAAGTGGTTCAATTTTCAGCCAACTAGTTAAGTTTTCAAACGAACTATACCTTAAACTAAGAAAGGTAAAATTTTCAATAAAGATAAAACCTGATAAAACAATAAAATTTTTAATTAAAAACAGAATAATATCCAATGATAAAAGAGAATTTTTAACTGAATATTTGAATTTGCAATTAAATAAATGAAAGTTTTTCAAGTTTATATTGAAAACAAGATTTTATGGAAAGAGTTTTTTGAATTCGAGATTTTTTTCTACAGTTTGCAACTGAATTAGCGTATTTTAAAATCTTTCATGATTTTCAGTGCTGCTTGCGCCAATCGTTCAGATTTTGTTACAATTTCAAATGTTTCATTTTGAAATAACGTGTAATTTTATAATATTGGGTGCAGTTCCGAATAGCTGAATCTTCCGATTTTATTTAAACTTTGTATACTTATGTATGTTGAGGCGTTAATTACGGAGATGATAGTGAAAATTAGCGACCAAGCGATTTTCATGGTGAGAACCATGAAAAACGCCATAAAAATCATGTTTTTTGCGTTTATCTCAGTAAATACGCAGCATTTTTGAGAATGTTGGGAACAAAACTTTTAGCCAATATGAAAATACATCTTTTTTGTATGACACACTTTTTGCCTAAAACCATTATTTTTTGAGAAAGAGAGGATTGCGTTGTAAAGACAAGAAATGGATGAAGAAAGTTACGGAAATGCGTTTGGTCACATTTTTTTCTCATTTTGTTAAAACTTCTTACATTTATGTAATTTGACGCGCTGAATACAAATATGATAGTGGCGACAGGCCCTAAGTGGCGACGAGAGACCGCAATTAATGCCAGTGCGGGCGGAAAGGCACCCCTGTGATAGTTCACACAAATAACTTAGGTCACACAGACCTCCTTTTCAGCCTATCTTGTGGGCGGGAAAGCACCCCTGTGATAGGACACAAAAAATAACTTAGGTCACACACGACCCCCTTCTCCAGGTGTTCTGGGATTGAGTTTTATTCAAAACCCTGACCCAACCCTAAAATCCCGATTTAATCCAAAAACTCTGGTATATTAGTTTTATTAATTATTGAACTTGAATTTGAAGTTTGTTCAAAAGTCTGAGACATCCCTAAAATCTTGATTTATTCCGAAAAAAGTCTGGTATATTATTTTCATTTTTTATTAATCTTGACTTTCAGGTTTACACAAAAGCCTGATCCGACCCTTAAATCACAAATAAGTCAAAAATTCTTTAATATATTAATTTTATTATTTATTCATCTTGACCTTCAGGTTTATCCAGAAGCCTAATCCGACTCTAAACTCACAAATAAGTCAAAAATTCTGTTATATATTAATTTGATTATTTATTCATTTTAACCTTCAGTTTTATCCAGAAGCAAAATCCGACCCTAAAATCCAGATTTAGTCAAAAAAACTCTGGTATATTAATTTTATTTCTTATTCATCTTGACCTTGAGGTTTACCCAAAAGCCTAATCCGATTCTAAAATCCCAAATAAATCCAAAATACTCTAGTATATTATTTTATTATTCATTCGTCTTGACTTTCAGGTTTACCCAAAAGCCTCATCCGACCCTTAAATCCTGATTCAATCAAAAACAGACTCTGGTATATTAATTTTTTTTCTTATTCATCTTGACCTTCAGGTTTACCCAAAAGCCTAATCCGACTCTAAAATACCAAATAAGTCCAAAATACTCTAGTATATTAATTTGATTATTCATTCATTTTAAGATTCAGGCTTTTCCCGAAGCCTTATCAGACCCTGAAATCCCGATTTATTCAAAAAAAACTCTGGTATATCAATTTTTTTTCATTCACATTGACCTTCAGGTTTACCCAAAAGCCTAATCCGATTCTAAAATCCCAAATAAGTCCAAAATACTCTGGTATAACAATTTTATTATTTCTTCATCTTGGCTTTCAGGTTTATCCAAAAGCCGAATCCAACCGTAAAATCCAGATTGAGTCAAAAAAAACTCTGGTATATTAATTTTATTTCTTATTCATCTTGACCTTGAGGTTTACCCAAAAGCCAAATCCGATTCTAAAATCCCAAATAAGTCCAAAATACTCTAGTATAATAATTTTATTATTTATTCGTCTTGACTTTCAGGTTTACCCAAAAGCCTGATCCGACCCTTAAATCCTGATTCAATCAAAAACAGACTCTGGTATATTAAATTTTTTTTCTTATTCATCTTGACCTTCAGGTTTACCCAAAAGCCTAATCCGACTAAAATCCCAAGTAGTCCAAAAAGCTCTGGTACATTCATTTTATTATTTATTCATCTTGACCTAGAGGTTTATCTAGAAGCCTGATCCAACCCTAAAATCCCGATTTCATCCAAAAAACTCAGGTCTATTATTTTTTTTCTTATTCATCTTGACCTTCTGGTTTACCCAAAAGCCTAATCCAACTCTAAAATCCCAAATTAGTCCAAAATACTCCGTATATTAATTTTACTATTCATTCATCTCAACCGTCAGGTTTATCCAAAAGCCTGATCTGACCCTTAAATCCCGATTCAGTCCGGAAAGAATGTGGTATATTATTTTTATTTTTTATACACCTTGACCTTCAAGTTTACCCAAAAGCCTAATCCGACTCTAAGATAACAAATTAGTCCAAAAACTCAGGTATATTAATTTTACTATTAATTCATCTTGACCTTCAGGTTTATCCAAAAGCCTGATCCGACCCTTAAATCCCGATTTAGTCCGGAAAAAATGTGATATATTATTTTTATTTTTTATTCATCTTGAGCTTCAGGTTTACTCAGAAGCCTATTCCAACTCTGAAATTCCCAATTAGTCCAAAACTCTCAGGTATAATAATTTTACTATTCATTCATCTTGACCTTCAGGTTTATCCAAAAGCCTGATCTGACCCTAAAATCCCGATTTAATCCAAAAAGACTCTGGGATATTTTTTTTTTCTTATTCATCTTGACCTTCAAGTTTGCCTAAAAGCTTGACCCAATCCTAAAATCTTGATTTAATCCAGAAAAAATCTGGTACATTATTTTTATTTTTTATTCATCTTATTCAACAACTTTGTTGTTGTTGAAAATTATTTTTTTTTTAATGCAACTTGACTGTTTTATTTATGATTGAAAATTATCTTTTTTGGTTCAAAATTTAACTATTTGGTTGAAAATGCATCTTTTTTGTTGAAAATGCAACTGATTTTTTTTTTTAATCTGTTTGGGTTTAGGATTCAACTATTTTATTGTAAATTCGTTTGTTTGCTGGAATTCAGCTGTATCTTCTTTAAAATCAAAATCTTTTTTTTTTTAAATATTAACTGTTACATGGTTTGTAGAAAATTCTTTTTTTATTATGAAAAATCAACGACTGCATCTAAAGTAGAACTAATTTGAAAAAATTTATTTTTGTAACAACAATTTTACTATTCCACTTTCGTATAAAAATTTATCTTTTATAGTTTGCACTTCAACTATTTGGTAGGGAAATTATCTTTTTTATTTCAAAAGTAAACTATTTGATCGTATATTAGCATTTTTGATGGAAATTCATATTTTCGGGTTGAAAATGTAACTATCTTGTAGAAAATTCGTTTTTTTTATTTGAAAATTCAAGAATTTTTTAGAAAATTAAACTGTTTGGTTCGAAATGGACTATTTTGTTGAAAATTTATAATCTCGGTAGAAAATTAAAGTTTTTGCTTAAAATTTAAACTATTAGAAAAAACTATTCTCTTAGAAATTCACTCTTTTTAGGCTATTTTTTTTACATGAAAATTGAGCTGTTCCATTTTTGTTTGTCCATTTTTTCTTTATAAGTAGAATGTTGTTCAAAATTCATCTATTTGAGCAAAAAAATAATATTTTTATCTTTAGTGACTAGTAAGATGGTCGAACACAGAATGAGCGAGGACGACGCGGACTACAGTTTTGGCGCGTAACACCAAGGTCCATGTACACGAAACGGTACCTTGCAGCAATAGACGCCTGTGAAGGCGAAGCCATAATAGCGCGTAATATTTAAAAATTTTGAGGATATAAAGGAAGATTAATACCAGTGATCGTAATACGTATATGTATAGTGGAGAATTCTGTTTTTATGGCTACAAATGCATATATTGCTTTCCACGAAAGAAAAAACGAGAAGGAACACATTTTTTAAATATTTTACTTCTATTATATCACTCGTAAAAATGAAAATGATGAATATACCATAGAAGAATATGAATCCAGACAAGACAAAGAAGCATCAAATAAGTGCTGGAACGAGAGCTGTTATGTCAATTTGGATGAGTTAGGCGAATGTTATAAGAATGTCGATGTTGATTACATTACAACAGAAACGAAGTATTTCTTTTCGAACTTACATTATTGATATCATCTCAATGGTTTAAGCATAAACGCCTATGGTTTAAATAAAGAAGAAGCAGTTTCGAGAAAGTCTACGAAACACCTTCTTATGATAAAGAAAACAAAAGATAAATAATAATAATAATAATATGAGTGACCAAGAAGTTGCCAATGAAAATATCATCTATCATTTCACATATATCAAAAGTTTATCTTTCCAGAAAAATACAGTGGATTATCACTGAAACCTGTGCAGACAATTCATGAAATATGAAAAACTATATTTTAATAAGAGAATAATTTGCTTCAATTTTTTTATAAGTGGATTAAAATAAAAAACACACATAAGAATAAAAAGTTCTTATAGCTGTATTCAAGTGGTGAAATAAAACTCTTGTTAAGGATTTTTTATTTATTTTCTAATAATAATAATGAAATAATGTTAGAGTTTTGAATTCAGAAAAATGAAGTTTCAACTCATAAGAAAATGACAGTAAGGCATGGCGCATGTGCAATAGGGCGAGAACAATGTGATGTAATTCACATACAAGCTATGGACTAAATTAATTTTTATATTCTAAAAAAATCAACTCATAATCAAAGTCACAACAAAGTATGAAGCATGTGTTTAGGCTAGAGTGTGTGTGTGTGTGGGTGCGTGTGTGTGTAGGAGAGAGAGAAAGAGAAAGGGTTAGAGAGAGCTATGTATTGAAAAAAAGTTTGACAGTAAAAAAAAAATAATTTTTGTAACATTTGCAAGATTTCAGAAGGCTTTGCGATTGAGCGACACATGAACAGTTATAAATCTCACAGCACACCTCTGCAAATTAATTAAATCGTAACCAAATTCTTAAGAGATCTTATTACCTTCAGTGGATCACAGTGAGAAATTTAGAATCTTATATCGATGTAGTTCGGATGTCAAGTAAACTATTAGCAATTATTACCTGATAGTCCCATAATAATTTTTAATAATATTGAATCAACTATTTTGGGGGTGAAATATAATTCAAAAGCTCTTGTTAGAATTTATAGAAAATAAAATCAGTTACATAAATATTATAATTGACTGTAAGAAACGTTGAAATCATCTTTCACATAATAGCGTAATCTGCTGAAAAGACTCAATTTACTTACTTGAAGCATTGAAATAAAAGTATCATGAATGATATAATGAATTCAGCAATATTAAAATTTAATGCAAGAATACTGTGAATCAATCATTGAAAATAATGCAATGAACGAGTGATAACATGAACATCTACTTTCTGGAACTTGTGAATCAACATTTAGTGATATCATAATTTAATTAAATAATAACTAAAATTTTAAGTAAGGTATTGATTACGTATATTAAAATTTGCTATTATATATAACAGCTGCAAATTTTGTAGCTCAGTAGCCCTCTTGTATCAGTGGTCCAGTATCGCACATCTAAATACATAGATTTGGCTTGGCAGCTTTCTTGTAAAAGTGGTTCAGTCCTCCTTGTATCAATGTTGGTAAGGTAGGAATTCGGGACGTCATCAAAATATTTTAAAAACTCAGCACGTACATGAACCATTTTAACTGTAGAATATTCTGTAATAATATATCTACCACTTTATCCTAAAGTTCCAGAATTTTCTAGATTACAGAATGTTCTTCACGACTTAAATGCGTACTACATAAATTAAGACTGGGATTTTCAGTTAAAAGTATTATCTATAAGGAAGCAATAAATCAAATTTTTATATAGACAACACAGGATGTCATACATAGCCGTCTACCAGCTTTCTGGAGACTTTTGCACAATATTGCCATATATTGCATCATATGATGCAACAAACTTCTGGAAGATTCTACATTATAATCGATACGTTCAGGCTATAATTTTTTGCAACGCAAAATTTAATGTGTTATTAGAATATTCTAGAAACTGAGCACTACAGCTGCAGAATATCGGTAATGTAGGTTATTATGATCTCTGATAGTAATATATCTACCTATTTGTTAAAAAATTATAGAAGATTCAACATTATAGAAAAAAATATTTGACCGCTTAATTAAATTAGTTAGCTAGAAAGCAATAAATCATCCTTGATTTCTATAAAACTATATTATACAGTAGCCTTAGTGGATGATTGCAAATTTCGATATATATTCTATTACGTTAATTTTATTCATTTTTTTTATTTTATTTTAAATCTTCAACGTATAATAAGTCAAATTGACCTTTCTAAATAAGGGATTAAAAACGAGCATATATCTATAAATAAAAAAGGCATGTGACCTCATCTCAAATGTCGTTAAAAAGCGATAAGCGTAAGGCAGTCCACCCACAATATATAATTAAAAACTAAAGGTTAACAACCACCGCAGGGTCCCACTGGGAGCAACTGTCATCTAAAAAATGACAAAAAAGAGAATGAAGGAAGTAGTTCAACGGTCAACCAAGGAGTTGAATTTTTAATCTAAAAAGATGAATTTTCAATGAAAAATGTAATAGTTGATATTTAAACAAAAAAACAGATTTTAATTTAAAATAAAAAAATAGTTGGATTTAACCAACAAAGACAAATTTTCAATAAAATATTTGAATCCTTATCTAAAACAGATTATTTTGAACTAAACAATTTGATTTTTAACAAAAAAGTTGATTTTCTTAAAAAAAAAAACTATTACAAAGCAGTTTAATTTTGAACCAGAAAATGTGGATTTCAAACAAAAAAGTTATTTTTCTATTGAAACAGATCAATTTTTAACCGTACAGTTGCATTTTTAACAAAAAAAATTAAATTTCTACAAAAAGAGATACATTATCAAACCTAAAAGATGAATGTTCAACAAAATAGTTTAGTGTTCAATAAAATAGTTGAATTTTCAATTTAAAAAAATGTATTCAAGAAAGAAATAAAATATTTATCAAACTGTGGAATTTTCAGCGAAGAAGTATGACTTCAACAAAATTGTTCAATTTTCCACAAAGTAATTCAATTTTGAACAAAATAATAAGATTTGTAAATAAAAAATATGAAATCTTAGCGAAAAATTTAATAAAAGACTTTTCAACCCAGAAGAATGAACATTGAACCAAAAATAGTTGGATTATCCTATTAGGTTCTATTGATTAAGTTCGCATTTAAGTGGACAAATAAAAAAAGGGGGAAAGACTGTGAAGCCTGCGATAAATAAATAGGATTTTTGATAATTTGTAGTCTAAAGGAAAACATTTTAAATGAACATTGAACTTCATTTTTAATACTCGAAAAATGTTATGACACTATTTTGACACTTTTTTTCATTTTTGACACTACACTATTTTTGATCACTAAAGTGAGTCCGAGACCTGACATCATTATAGTATACACTACACTATTTTTGATCTCTAAAGTGAGTCCGAGACCTGACATCATTATAGGCCTATACTGATTTCCCTGTAATATTTTTTCGTATGTTCAGTTTCTAATTTCACATGAAAGTCTTTTTCGTTCCTTTCGTCGGTCTTACTTTGTTTGTATAACCCATGGCCCATGATAAATAACTCAGGACCTATCCACTTACTTTCACAATCTCAGGCCTGATTTTAGACTGAAGTTTCGAATTGGACTTCTCTAATAAGAAACTACAATTTTCAAACTAGGTGGCTTTTACTCTAACAAGTGTACTTTTGTCCGATTTTGTTTGAAGTTGCTTGAAATTATAATAAAATTCGATTTCTCATTTTTGTAACAGGTGGTCGCGATCCCACAGATACGCCAAATCCGCCAAATCCTCCTCCTGAACCAACAATCATTGTCGAAATTTCGGAAAAGCAGTTCCAAATTGTTCAAACTGGAACCCACGTCAAATATCACTGCCTTGGCAAATCTAAACAAGCCGTAAGTTTTTCATCAAAATCGTTTACTATTTCTGATGTGTTGTTGGTTTTTATTTTCAGTTTTGGTACCATGAAATACGATAAAATTGACTGATTTCAGAATGATGTGAGAATCAAATGGGCGAAGGCTGGCGGAAGCTTACCACCTGGAAGAAGTATCGACGATGAATCTGGTCTTCTGATCATCCGCGATGTGACTGTATCTGATAGTGGCATCTACATTTGCAGTGTCACTGATGGACGAGAAGTTGCAACGAGAAACGTTACACTTGACGTTCATGGTAAATAGCAAAAAAAATCTAGTAGAAAATAAATTATTACTCATAAATAATTGTGAATTAACTCTATTTTTAACAATCATTCGGCTGCAGACTTTCCGAAGAATTACAAACTACCAGGTACCTTTCCGGGTCATACAACTCTTGGATTGTAACCAGGGTGACCGTAAGGCAGGGAAAACTTGCAAATCAGGAAAAAGTCAGGAATTTAAAAAAAAAATCTTCTAAAGGCTAGGAATTTCTATTAGAGGCACTTTGAATCAATTTCGAGGATAGTAAATTTGAACTTTTTTTCCATCAATAAAAGATTCTACGTTAAAAATGTGACAAAAGTAAGATTCTGATCTTTATATATTAATTGTTTTGTTGAAAATTCGTCTTTTTGGGTCGAAAATTCAACTGTTTTGGCAGAAAATTAAATTTTTGTTTAAAATTCGTCTCTTTGGGTTGAAAATTCAACTACTTTTGTAGAACATTAATTTTGTACGGAGAATTCGTCTTTTTGTGTTAAAAATTGAACTAAAATCTTTCTTGGTTAAAAATTCAATGTTTTTAAAATTCGTCTTTTTGGTCTAAAAATTCATCATGTTTTAGTAGAAATTTCATCTTCTTTCGACAAAAATGCAACTGTTTGGTTGAGGATTCAACTATTATGTTGTAAATTCTTATTTTTGGGTTGAATACAACTATTTTTTATTTCAAATTAAAATTTTTGTTTGGTTGAAGTATCTGCTATGACATTATTCTTTGCAAATCATCTTTTTTAGTTAAAAATTGAACTAATCGGTAGAAGGTTTAACCAGTTTGTTAAAAAATCTTTTTTTTTTTTTTTGAAGATTCATAACTTTAGTTCAAATTTCATCTCTTTGGTTGAAAATTCATTTTTTTGTTGTGAATGAAAAAATGAACTATTTCGTTTAAAAATAATTTTTTTGAATGAGAATTTAACTACTTGGGCAAATGTTGAACTACTTAGTTAAAAAGTATTTTTTTTATAGAAGGTTCACCTCTAGAAGAAATTAGTCGAAATTTCACCTTTTTTCGTTGAAATATCAACTATTACATTTTTTGTTGAGAGTTAATATCATTATTATTTACTTAATTTAATTATAATTAATATATATTTATATATATATGGAAGTGTGTGAAATATGTGGAAAAAGTTTCAGCAGACGATCCAATTTACATAAACATAGAAAAAGTGTACACAAAATTCAAAATGTAAAAAAAGAAACTCGATACCCATGGCATATTTGTAAAAAACGGTTTTCAACACACATCCGCGTTGAATAGGCACAACAGAGATTACCACGGAGAATATGAAGCTCAGTGTGACGTGTAAGTATTTTGTTCGTCTTATTTTCAAAATTATTTTCAAGATTTTCATTCGAATATACATTTACAGTATATTATGCATTGTTCCTTTATAGATTCACTGCAATATTTTTAAATCAGAAATTGCTATACAATCACATACGTATGTTGCACGATGTACCTATTGCTGAAAATTCTCCACCTCTAAAAAAAGAAGAAAAAATAGATTGTCAAATTTGCGATAAATAATTTTGTACTAAATCCGTGATTTTCAGGCACATGAGGAATGTGCGTCTCAAGGAGCCATCTATAAGTACGGATACTGCCGGTTTGGAATGTCTTTGTGTGCAGAACTCTTCAGAAATTTCGACATCCTTTATCAACATCTGAATGAATTTCATAAAATTGAAGTAGAATTAGAATATCTGAAGTTTTCCACTCTTGAAGGTATGTTTTTAGTCTTGTTTCAATTTCGCTAGAGCTTTAATTTTAAAATACATTCAAACTAAATAAAACATTTATTCTAAGAATATTCAATAACTGTTTGAGGGTGCCAGACAGGTTGAGTGCTTGCGGAATTCCCCGCGCCCCAACCTACGGTCAGTCTACCATTCAGACAATAAATTTTCGGCTGTGAAAATTTGAAACTGTATTGTCCTATATTAATGAATTTCTTGTTGTTCTTGAATCACTTTTTAAGTTAAATTTTGTTATGTGATATTTTTTTCTAATTTTTAAAAAATATTATATAAACCGAATGACCAAATTTTTTTCTACTAATATATATAATGCCCCGTTTATAAATTTAGTAATAAATAAATTAACTATACATTCATGCGTATATTCAAATGATCTTTTTTATATCATGGGGGAATTCTGGAGCTATCGAACCATAAAAATATTTTTTTTCGAATTTAACTGAAAAATTATATTTTACAGGATTCAACTCTTGGAAGAGAGATATGGAAAAAATAAACAAGTTGTTCACTTCGTTAAGTGGTGCAGTACCAACAACAAATTGTACTTTCGTTACAACAAATCGGGAGAGGCCAGAGTTATTGGATGATTCTATGCGAGTTACAGCTGCATGGAAGACATCAGCGAAGATAAATAAATGCTGTCCAGCTCGAATTACTGTCACTAATTCAGGTAATGAAATCCATATAGAGTTTAAAAAACATTTCGGGCACAAGCAATCAGTAGCTGATCTTCCAGTTAACAAAGAGGAGAGAAAAAATATTAGGCGAGCGTATCGAAACTGGAGTACCATTTGATAGAATTATTAGTGACATTCGAGGAAGCGTTCCAGAGAAACATTTAGGAAATTTCGGTAGACTGCATGCTATAGAAAAAAAAAGATTTACATAATATAATCAGAGATTTTCATCTTGCAAGGTCCAAGTGTATGGAAAATGATGCAGAGAGCACAGATCTCTGGGTCAAAGCTCAGCAAGATTTGGACGATAAAGATTACTGTGTCCTATATTATAAGCCACAAGGTGAGGAAGATCCTGAAGAAATTCTGGAAAAGTCAGATTTCGTATTAGTTATAATGATTAAATACCAAACAGATGTCTTACTTGAATTTGCGAGTGATAAAGTTCTTTTCGACAGTACACACGCAACAAACCAGTATAATTTTCAGCTTACAACTATGTTAACATGATGCAGATTTTTAAGGCTATACAAAATGTAGTTGGAATTTTGGAACCAGATGTGTTCATGACGGATGATGCTCCAACATATTGCAATGCTTGGAGATCCGTCATGATTATTCCAAGACACCATTTACATTGCACTTGGCATGTTGACAAAAACTCGTCTAAAAATATTTATTTGAAAGTTAAAAATAAAAATAAAATGGAAGAAATTTATCAGAAGTGTAGGACATTCTTAGAAGAAACTGATAAAAAAATTCTTTGAGGCTTTAAATGGTTTTCTTGACATCCCTGGCGGACCGTCCGAACGCAAGCATTACGCTACAGCGTAATGCTAAAGTAATCCTAAAGTAATATGGCATTATAATTATTAAAAGAAGCAAAATAAATATGTAAACTGTTGCAATTATAATAATACGTTGAAATTTACGTTGAAAGAGCATGCCGTAATTGCAACAAGTTACTTTTTAAGCCTTCCAAAATAAAAAAAAACAAAGTCGCTGTCATTGCAGTCGTGCCCCTCCATCTCGGCACCCCGCTTGGAGCCGCCGTTAGCAGACTGCAATGACAGTCACATTATTAAAGAAACTTGTTGCAATTACGGCATGACTATTTAACGTAAATTTTAACGTATTACTATAATTGCAACATTTTACATATTTATTTTGTTTCTTTTATTAATTATAATGCCGCATTACTTTAGCATTACTTTAGCATTATGCTGTAGCGTAATGCTTGCGTTCGGTCGGTCCGTCAGGGACGTTACAACAAAAATTGAAACGCTAAAAGTTTAAATGTTTCACTCTGAAATATTTACCATTCAAGGCTTTCTATTTCAAACAATTCAGTTTCAAATCGTTTAGTTTTGAGTATTTGATTCATAATTGCTGATTTTAAAATTTTTTAAATTAAAAAATTCAAAACTGAATGGATTGAAAATTGAATATTTTAGACTGACATAATATTTGAATAGGATTTAAAATTGAATAAAAGCGTTTCATTATGAATATAATAATTTTAAGTTATTTTCACATTGAAAAGACAGCGTAGAGTATCGTAATGTTGCACATTACGATACAGCGGACGATCACTCTTCACATTACACTCCGCTGTATCGTAATGCACAACATTACGATACTCTACGCTGTCGCATAAAAACGCGTAAATGCACCGTCGTCAAACAAAATAGTATATGCGCCAATGTGCACAATTCGGGTTTTCACGCGACTCGCTTACAATGCTCGCAGGACGATCGAAGCCGAGGCGAAGCCGCCCGTCGCGTAAAGAAGCTCATTATGCGCCTTGGCGCATGATATACTATTAAACTGTACTAAAATGTATTCTGATATGAATATTTTATTCGGAAAATGTGTAAAAATTGGGACTCACAATTTTTAAATTTTTGGTATCGTTCCAATAAAAAATTTGAAGTGTTCGATGCTACAATATATAAGTGTCTCGAAATTAATAAAAAGAAACATGAAAATGGTATTGGGGTCATGACTCAAATTTAAATTTTAGGTGCAATTTAATTAATGGCTGTTTTATATCACAGGATTGAAAAAATACACGTTTCAATGTTTTTCATCAAATTTTTTTATTTAATTTTAAAAATTTTTCCCGATTGACTTTTGAACGTTTATATTAATAATTATTCAATACTAATTTCTTTATTGTATAAATTTTGAGAAGAATTAAACATTTTTAAACTCTAAGGTATTAATGTAGGTACTATATTCCTAAGATATCATACCAAAATACCCGAAAAGATGAATTAAAAAAATGTTAACCAAGAAACATGAATTTTCAACCAAATAGTTGAATTTTCAAGAAAACAGTTGCACTTTGAAGCAAAAGAGACGAATTTTCAACAAAAATGTTGCATTTTTAACCAAAGATGAATTTTCAATTCGAAGGGATGAATTTTATACCTAAAAAACAACCAAATGTGCAATGTAAGAGTTCAATATTCGACCAAAAATATGACTTTTTATTAAAATAGTTGAATTTTTAACAAAATAAATAAATTTTCAAGCAAATAGTAGAATTTTTAACCTAGATATGAATTTTGAACAAAAAATATAATACAAGACTTTTAAAAAAAATAATTAACTTCCAACCAAAAAAGGAAACTTTTCTATCAAAATATGAATTTTCAATCCAAAAGAACGTATTATTTATCCAAAAAGAGGAATATTTAACAAAACAGTTGAATTTCCGACCAACATGGATGACTTTTTAAGAAAATAGTTTAATTTTTGACAAATTAATTCAATTTTCAACCAAAAGAGATGAATTCTGATCCAAAAATATAATAGTTTTTTAAACTAAAAGGAAATCAGTATTATAAATAAAGAATGAGAAATTACAAATATTGAAATGAAGAATTATTAATATTTAGGCCATGTAGAGAAAAACAACTAACATTAATTATTATAATTACCTACAAAGATCTGGTCAACACCGAAACATCAAAAAATAAATATAAAAGGAATTAGCTTTCAACCAAGAAAGATGAATTCTCAACCAAATAGTTGAATTTTCCAGCAAAAAGAAAAAATAATTTTCAACCCACCAAAAATAGTTGCATTTCAATGACATAGTTAAATTTTCAATCCAAAAAGACGAATCTTTTAGAAGACATTTAAATTTTCTACCAAGAAAGATAAATTTTCAACAAAAAAGATGACTTTCTACCGAAAGACGAATGATAAACAAAACAGTTGAATTTTCGACAAAATAATTAAATTTTCAACCAAATAGTAGAACTTTTCAATAAAAGAGATGAATTCTGGCCCAAAAATATAATAGTACAATTTTCAATTAAAAAGAATCAAATATAAACCATGAAAGATGAATTGTCAAAAAAATAATTACATTTTCAACCAAATAGTAGAATTTTTAGCCAAAAGATATGCATTTTGGACAAAAAATATAACAGTCTCTTATTTAATAAACCGCAGGCAAAATTCTGTGCAAGGAAGCAACTGATGTTATTTCAGAATATAAATTGTGAAGTTCCGCAAGAAAAGGTCTTTTCTGAGCCAGGATCTAAAATATAGATATTGGAATTCCGATAGGAAATCACAATTCAATCAATGATGCGTGGAAGTGGGAAAATTGTATATCTTATGAAGACAAACTACATATATAACACGTTAGCTTATGGCCCTGTCCAACTTCAAATCAGTTTTTCTCGAAAAGCGGTTTTTCAATTTATTTTCGAAACTTTTAGAGTATGCCTAAATTGTAACTTTATGATCCCAATTATTGGTCATTAATTATATAAATTTAGGTTACCTATGAAATTGCTATGCTAAATATCTAAAAAGAAAGGTTTCATTCTCAAATATGAAACAAACTTTAATATTTGAACGATCCATCAACACAACCTTTAAATTCTTAAATATACAGTATATAAAAGGAAAATTCATTTTTGAACGAAACATTAACATTAATTCAAATTTCGTTTGATTTTTTGGGTTTTTCTATTTGTTATAATTGTTTCAGGGTCACCATTGTGTGATGAAGCATTTGAAGCAATATAGTTGTGATCAATTCACCTAACTCTAAAGCTAACAACGAACATCAATATTCTTAACGAAATTTATTATTGAGGGTAAATACAATCCCCCAGCGATTATTATATCATTTTTAATTCAATGTCTGTGTAGTTCGAAAAATACGTATTCAATTTATTAACTAAATTTCAGAAGAAATTTTAAGGAGTGGATCCCACCGCTGTCACCATTTTTCCTCTACAGTCTATATATACCGTCGGACGTATGATGTACAATTTACACAATAAAAACTTAATAAAACCTTCAAACTTAAGTAATTATTTATAAATTAAGATTGAAAAGAAATCCATTTTATCATGAATAATTTTTGCAGAATAAGCAACAAATTGATTCACAATTGTGAATCAATTTGTTGCTTATTCTGCAAAAATCATTCATGATAAAATGGATTTCCTTTCAATCTTAATTTATAAACAATCTAGTTACTTCCCATCACTGAAATAAATTCTGTCATAGTTGGCGTTAGCTGATAATCTATTAGCCATATCCTCGTCCCGTTGAAAATAAAAACAGAAGATAAAAATTTCTGAAAAAATAGTCGAGCACATTTAACAATTAAGGTGGAGGTAGATACCTGCCGAATGATGAACAGAATATGAGAATCGATAATGATATATCGACTCAGCCGGGAACATGAAGGTTGCCTTCATTTTTCTCTGTATCTAGAGCACCTTTGATTCATTATCTTGTGATGATGATAAAGTTGAACACTTACTGCAAATTAGACGACCACAACATCCAGAATGTCTGCAATTCTGTCTGCCATCATTTCTCGAACATCCATTTGCTGAATTTTCTGACAGTTCAGCTGCCATCTTCCAGTTTGATCAAAATCCTTTTTGAAAGCTTTTTTTTTTTTAATTGATTTTGGACCCTATCACTCAGAATCTTGATTATATATTTGAGAGGGTTCTTGCGTAGATTGCTTTCTTTATAAGATTCTTTTCATCAGGCTTTTTCCAAAAAATTGCAACATTGGATTTGAAGAGACTTGTGAATTTTCTTATTCGCGCTCTTGCAGGTGTCGATTTGGGAACTAGTTCCTGGATTTATCGACCTGCAGTATCTGAAACAGAAAGAGCATTCACTTACCACTGGAACAATAATATTTACCTTCAGGAGGTAAGAGCATTTATCGACGGAGAGCAAGATAAGCTTGCAAACTCAAAGAGCCCTTCCTTATCGACATTTTTGGAATCTATATTATCCTTCGTAAACGAATTCAAAATCTGCAATTTAAATTTTGTACCTCGTGCAATTCGGTATTTGTAAAACAAAATATTTAATGGCGTAAAAGGATTTATTGACGGGGAGCAAGATACGCTTGCAAACTCGAAAAGTCCTTCCTTATCGACATTTTGGGAATCTATATTATCCTTCGTAAACAAAATCAAAATCAAAATCTTCAATTCAAATGTGGTACCTTGTGCAATTCGGTATTCCAAGAAATGCTTTTTTTTAATGGCAGCCATACAAAGTGTTTCTTTTGGTATAAAAGGATTTATCGACGAAAGATGAGCTTGCAAATTTGAAGAGCTCTTCTTTATCGACATTTAGGAAATCTATATTATCTTTCGTAAACAACTTCAAAACTTGTAATTCAAATTTGGTACTTTGTGCAATTCGGTATTCCAAAAAATGCTTTTTTTTAATGGCAGCCATACAAAAGTATTGCATTTGGAGTCCAAATGACTGAAACTCAGAGTTTTGGAAGAATTAAAAAATTTCTTATACATTTAATTAATTTTATATTTTTTAAATTTATTTAATAATCGCTGCTTATAAATTTGTTTACTTTGACAGGCATACGGTGTACTCTCTTTACTCAAAAAACTCACCCAGAATAAAAAAAGATAAGGATTCTATTTTGAAAATATTATTTAACAATTATTTATTCACAAAAAGTTAAAAAAATAATCGTATTTTCTGAATGAAATTTAATAGTTTGTCATTTTTCGGAGTACTAAATTATTGTGAAAACATGATCTAATTATTTAAACAATCAATTATTGTTTATTTTCAAAATTTTTAAAAATTGAGCCAGAGATGTCCGCTTTTTTCTCAAATCTGTATTCTATGCTACTTTTTGTTGAATAATTACATAATTTTGATACATTTCTTCTGCTGTTGAACAAATTTCTATTTATTTTAACAATTTTTATTTTCTCTAACAGCTTTTTTTTATAACTTTAAAAAAAGTTGGCTAAAGTAATGTTGTTATCATTTCATTTATTATAAATTACCTAAAATACAGCACCAAGTCCTCAAAAATGTTGTTAAAAGAAAATGTTTAAACTTAAATCATAATTTTTATTAGTGAATGCACTTTTTTCATAATATAATTATGATGAGGATAGTAAAAATATGCAGGATGCAACAATAAGTATACTTTTATAATTTAAATTTTATTATGCTTTTTATGATTTATTTAATAGTACGCCAAAAAATATGCAACCCAACAATACTTAATTTGAAGGAAATTTGAAATAAACAATAATTAATTGTTTAAATAATGTCATAAAGCTTTCAGCAGAATTTACTATTCCTAAAAAACATTCAATATTATGTTTATTTTATAAATTAAGATTGAAAAGAAATCCATTTCATCATGAATAATTTTTGTCAGAATAAATTCATAAAATACGATTTTTTAAATATTTTTGGGAAAAATTATTTGTTTAAACAAATTCAGTATGTTTAAAAAATCAAAAAATGGATAATATATTATTTCTATACACTATACAGTCAGAAAAATAATTTTTTCTGTTCCATTTGATATTATATCTTAACAATTTTGAAAGAAAACTGCTTGAGCAAATACAAATTATTAATTATTTTATATTATTGTAATAAATTATATTAATCATACAAATTAAACAAGTAGAAATTTGTTAGACATCAAAAGAAATGTATCAAAATTATGTAATTATTCAACAAAAAGTAGCATAGGATACCAATTTGAGAAAAAAGTGAACAACTCTCGCTCAATTTTCAGATATTTTAAAAATAAACAATAATTAATTGTTTAAATAATCACATGTTTTAAAAAGAATTTACTAGTTCAAACAATGACTAACTATTACATTTCATTCAGAAAATACGGTTATTTTTTTATTTTTTGGGTAAAAATGATTGTTTAAGTAAGGTACATTTATTTAAACAATTATAAATTGTTTAGAAAGTCATGGGGAATATTGAAATTGTCCATTAGACAGTTGAATGTTCAATCTAAAAATATGAAGTTTCAACAAACTACTGAAATTTTGAACCAAATCGTTGAATTTCTAATTTAAAAAAATCCAGTTCCTCCTATAAAACCGTTAAATTTGCTACCACATAGTTAATTTTTTAAAGAATTTCCAAGACAAAAACATGAATTTTCTATACTACTTTTTTTCTGGTGCCGTAGAACAATAAACATGGTCGAAGTCCGTATAAATATGTTCGCTAATATTTTTATCGCTCAGTAAAACTACTCCAATAGAAATCTTCTCCATGTGTGTTGGTTTCAACATACTCAAAACAGAACGTGTCGCTTTCTTTTTTGTTGAATAAAAGCGCCGTTGTTGCTCAATGTTTTTATGACTAGTCCTAAAAAAGTATAATTAATTTGGAATCGATCGACATCTAGCTTGGTTACGAGCGCTCAAAAAAATGTTTCAAAAATTTCTTGTTCACAGAGTTTTTAAATTTTATTGAGTTTCAATTTTTTTTTTTACATTCCTGTAGGTCAGAAAATTCTTCTCAATTTTTTTCGGATTTTAATCTATCATTTTCTGACAGATAATTCCTATTCAATTTACCATTGTTCTCGGATATTTTTATAACACGTTTGCAAATAGGAGGAGAATTATTTGAGGTACATGACAACTTTTTAGAGACAAAAATGCATTAGAAAAAAAATCCCCAAGAACCAGGAATCGAAATTGACAATACAACGAATTTTAAAATTTTTGATTTTGGTATTTTATGAACTTATCTTTATAACTTGTAGTTTAAACATTTTTCTGAGCATGTGTGGGTTTTTTTAAACATAGAAATACTCTATTGTCAATTTCGATTCCTGGGTCTTGTCGATTTTTTTCCAGTATATTTCTATGTTAAAAAAACCCACACATGCTCACAAAAATGTTTAAACTTGTCTCGGGGATTTTTCGTCTAATGCAGTTTTGTCACTAACAATAATTCTCCTCCTATTTGCAAACGTGTTAACGAAAAATTCCGAAAACAATGATAAATTTAATACGAATTATCTCTCAGAAAATGATAGATTAAAATCCGAAAAAAATTGAGAAGACTTTTCTGACCTCCAGGTATGTAAAAAAAATTGAAACTCAATAAAATTTAAAAACTCTGCAAACAAGAAAGTTTTGAAATCTTTTTTTCGAACGCGGGTAACCAAGCTGCATGTCGATCGATTCCAAATTATTTATACTTTTTTAGGACCCCAATACGCTATTTTTCCGCGTTGTAGCGATTTCGAATTCCAAAAGTATTTATTTTTGACCCACCCTAATGTGCATCAATAGTGTGACTAATGTTCTTTTGGATTTGAAAGCATTTGGAAGAATTCGATTCATAAAACTTCAAACAATTATAGTAAAAAACTCAAAAAAATGTAATTGATTTAATTCAAAAGAATGCAGGTAAATTAAGAAAAAAAGGGGCAATAAAAGAATTTTGAATAAATTAATAATAATTCTTGTGAATGGATGATTTAAAATACATTTAAATATTATACAATCCTGTGAAATTGTACGAAATTTTATAATATTTTCTTGAATTCTGGAAAATTTATTAAAATACCTTCAGGGCATTTAAAATCCATTAAAATCTTCGGAAATCTCATAAAATTCATTTAAATATTCTAACATATATGAAAACCTTACAAGTCCTATGAAATAATTTCGTGAATTCTTAGTCATTCAAAGCCTTTAAAATTCCTTAAAAAATTAATAATATCTTGAAAGTGCATTAAAATCTTTTAAAATACTTTTAAATATTGTAAAATACTTTTAAATATTTTAAAATACTTTTAAATATTTTAAATCCTTTGAAAGATTTAAAAAATCTTGAAACATTTTAAGGCTCTTGAAAATTCATTGGAATTACAAACAAGAAATCTTAAATCTTTAAAATCCTGTCAAATTATTGAAATCGACTGAAAACATTTCTTGGAATCTTTCGAAGTATTCTAAATAATTCCAATAAAATTCTGAAAGTGACTGTTTGGCAGCCCTAATTATTCTTGCCTATATAATAATTGGCCGTTAATATCAAAAGACCAAAATTCTGAAATTTTAACTTTTTACATATAGAATCTTTTATAATAGGATTAAAACAAATTTGAATTCATAAATTTTCAATTTCTAGGCTGCCACAGCCTAATTTGCTTGAAGAAAGTGAAAGAGTGACATATTTAAACAAAATGAGTGACTAAAAGCGATTAATTCCCAACCCAAAAAGGACTAACAGTGGCTAATGAGGATTAATAATGTGTCTAATGTCCTTTTGAATTAAAAACAAATTGCAAAGAACTCGATGAAATTTAGAAAAATTCAAGGTACATTTTAACGAATTCAGGCTAATTTCATAAGACTTCAAAACAATTCAACTCAAATTCAGAAAGATTGGAAAAATTTCTTCGATTTCAGTTAAATTGAAGTGAATTTAGTGAAATTTAAGAGAAATAAAAAAAAATGGGATAACATTTAAAAAATTTAAGGTAAATTAAAAAAATGGAAGTGAATTCAAAACAAATCAAAAATATGAAAAAATGCACCAAGATCAGTAAGTTTGAAATGAGTTTAGAAAAATTCTAGGAAAGGACCCCGCACCAAATACATGGTAAAAAAGGTCCGTGTCATTCTTTTTCTATATAAACTTGCACGAGAGCAATGCAAAGGGTGGAAAAAAAGTCTGTAATATATTTCACTCCACAGGTAAAAATATGTAGCAAAATCTGACTTTTAAATCGTCGTAGTGCAAAAGAAGTTTTCATAATTTGAGCTTTTGCCATAAGGATTTTTTGATCAGGAGAGCATAAACTAAAAAATATCAAAAACTTTGAAAATTCCACCGGGACCTTCGCTCGGATCCCAAAAACCCACCCCCCGTGCAACCCGATTTTTTCAAACTCGGAAAATCGACAAAAACAGCCAGAAATTAATAAGATCTTAGGTATTCAACATCGTGCAAAATTGCTCTTTTTGGTCCCTCGAATAATGCTGATGGCAAAACATCTCGCTCGAATATCGAAAACCCACCCCTAATGAATAAACACCAAAAACTGAAGAGGACATCCAATTCAGGACGATGTTAATACATTTATGGTTGTTTTATAGCCTAGGAATTTCATAAAAATTATCCTCCGACTAATGGCAATGGCCAAACATCTCGCCCGGATCCCAAAAACCCACACCCGTGCAACCCGATTTTTTCAAAAACGCGGAAAATAGACAAAAACAGCCAGAACTTAATACAATCTTAGGTATTTAACATCGTGAAAAACTGTCCTTTTTGTTCCGCCGAATGATGCTGGTGACGTAATATTTACCTCCAATATCGAAAACCAACCCCAAATTAATAAGTTCCAAAAACTGAAGAAAATGTCCAATTCAGTATGAAGTTAATACATTTATGGTTATTTTACAGCCTAGACAATTCATAAAAATTATCCTCCGACTAATGGCAGTGGCCAAACATCTCGCTCGCATCCCAAAAATCCGCCCCTCGTGCAACCCGAATTTTTCAAACTCGGAAAATCGACAAAAACAGCCAGAACTTGATAAAATCTTAGATATTTGAGATCGTGAAAAATTGTCCTATTTTCTCCCTCGAATAATGTTGATGGCAAAAGATGTAGCTCGAATATCGAAAACCCACCCCTTATTAATAAGTACCAAAAACTGAAGAAAATGTCCAATTCAGTACGAAGTTAATACATTTATGGTTACTTTATATCCTAGAAAATCCATAAAAATTATCCCCCGACTAATGGAAGTGGCCAAACGTCTCGCTCGGATCCCAAAAACCCACCCCCCGTGCAACCCGATTTTTTCAAACTCGGAAAATCGATAAAAACATCCAGAGATTAATGCAATCTTAGGAATTTAACATCGTGAAAAATTGTCCTTTTTGCTCGCCCGCATAATGCGGGTGGCAAGACATCGCGCTCGAATATCGAAAACCCAGCCCTAATTAATAAGTTCCAAAAACTAAAAAAAAAACAACGATCCGTTCAGTGGGAATTTAATATTTTTATGTTTTTTTTATTGGCTAAAAAATTGGTAACAATCATGCCCCGAAAAAAAATAATACTGAATATTCAAATATTTTCGAAAAATAATTTGAAGAATCCAAGTAATTGGCACGGCGAAAAAGCATGTGCCTGTAAGAAACAGTTAAAAAGATTTGTATCAAAGTTTTATGCATATCATAGATTCGCTCGCACGTGCGTGTGTAACATGTATAAAAGCATGCCCGAGAGTGTGTGCGTACTGGAGTTCGTAGTTGGTAGCACTGGCCTTGCTTGCTGGTTCCACTTTTCTCTTAGCAGCTTCTCCACTCGACCTCTTCTAGCCTCGGCGTTCGTCGGATGTCGATTGTCGAGCTATCATGTGTTTTATATCCTCGCTTTTAAGCTGCCTATTCATTTATAGCCAGCTGCGACAATTTTAATCAGGTAACTTTTTAATTGAAAAATATTATCAAAAATTTTCATTTATACATTACTAACTGCAAGTTTTGAAAAAAATCGTGAAATTACAATGACTTTATTTATTGACAGAAAATGTAATAATTTTTCAATATAAAACCCTCCCCAGAAACTTCAAATGCCATTTTGAGTTTCAAGTGTTCAGTTTGAAAACTTATCAAGTTACAGTTCCTTAATTTGAAAATAAAATTTTAACAAAAAATGTTGAGTACTCTATTCTGTAAAAAGAATAAGATAGAGAAGAAATACAATTTTATTCAATATATGAAGAATCAAATTTTATTTTTAAAATAAATAACTAAAATTAATTATTATTGTGTCATCATAAAATTTTTTACTGCCATTGTTCATTTTTGAATAAAAAATGTAATAAAGTTAACAAAATCAATCAGAGTACTCGACAGTGTATTGAAATATAATCATTGTGTGCAGTAATTACGCGAAAAAGGATCAGTGGATTGCGATTTAGTCATTTTTTGATCCGTGAATTTTCTGATCCTAATCACATCCTTTTCTTAAAAACTTGTAGTCACGAGATCTCGCATATATTGTTGTCCAAACGATGATCGGTTGCGACGACACTGTGTGCATTTGACTTTTAGCAGCTGCTTTCAGATCTTTTTTTGCATCATCAATTTTGTAATTCAAAATTTCCAAATGAGTAATTTTTTAAATGATAATATTTATTTCTAAATGCTTTCAAATATTATTGATAAATGAGAAAATATTAATTGTAAATGATTTTTTACTATTAAGAAATAATTATGCTCTAAACATTTGGGAAAATTTTAAATGATTAAGGTTTTATTTTAAAATATAAACTTCATGTTTCCAAGATTTCAAAGTATGTCGCTCAAGAATCTGAAAGATTTTAAGGCAATTTACAAATTTTAAAAATATTCGGAAATAGTTTGAATCTTGAGAAGAATTCGAACAATTTCAGGCAAAGTGTATTTTTTTGAAGATTTTGAAAACATAAGCTTTTTGCGAATTTTAGCATGTTTCAAAAGAATAAAAAAAAGTTTAAAGATTTCTGGAAAAGTTTTAAATGATTTTTTATTTTGAAAAATTAATTTTCAAAGTTCTTTTTTCTGAATTACGCTTTATTTAGCAAGATGTTTCATATCAATTTTTATTAGAAAATCTGTATTATCACCGGAGAAGTTAACTGACCTGGTGTTCGAATCCCAGCGGAGTGAAAGGAGAAGATCTTTTTTCTGAATAAAATTTAATTAAAAATGTTTATACTTTAGTATTTTAAATTTTGTTTGTTTCCCAAATTCTGGGAGACACGACTTTCCTCTACTCAAGCACGCCCGCGATTGACCTTGAGAATGAAGGGTGGTCACGTGTCAAGGGTCAGTTTACAATAACTTCCCCTTTTTAAGTTAACTGTTGGAAATATCGAGTGCCTTAA
The DNA here is from genome assembly GCA_011634705.1 of Andricus grossulariae. NCBI lineage: Eukaryota > Metazoa > Arthropoda > Insecta > Hymenoptera > Cynipidae > Andricus > Andricus grossulariae. The sequence goes on along the minus strand of JAABKJ010075445.1, from coordinate 63,614,138 downwards.
GATTGCAATAAAACACTTTATTCGTACATTTGACGGAAAATTCAAAAGTTATACGAAAATAATTAAATTTATATACAATTCTGGTTATTTTGAATTATTTTGAGGCTATTGCAAGGTTCTTAAAAGCATATTAACCCATTGACGACCAAGACGACCACGACTCATTTTCAAGCCTCATTCTCATGACTGAAAAAGAGAAATTTTCAAACGAAAACTATGTTTCTTCGTAGTTTTGGGTATGCTCTTCAAGAATCCGTGGTCAGGCCGGAGTTTGGTCCAGTAGGCAATCCAATATAGCGCCAAATTTGGAGAAAAGTACCAAAAAATCGGTATATTTTTTTTCATAATTTTTTTTCGAGCCAAAACAGTATTGGGACTCGATCCTAACTATGATCAACGGTGGTCGGAATAGCTGAACTGCAAGAAAAAACTTGTCTCATCGATCTCGAATAGCCATACTCTTCGCAAAGTAAAATTCTGCTAGAAGGTATGAACGGATGGGTCGGCGTCCAACGTGAGGATAAAGATACAGAAAGGGTGCTAGGTAAGTTTGGGGATGCAACAAGAAAAAATTATAACGGGGAAAAATTAGTTAGCTTATGCTCAGAAAAGGGCCTATTTATTACAAATACTTGGTTTCGACATAAAATGATCCACACGTACACCTGCTGTAAAGGAAATAATCGCAGTATAATTGACTTCGTTATTGCTGATGAAGGACTAAAAGAACTAGTTAAAGATACAAAAGTCATGAGGGGTTCCGAATGTAATACTGATTGTTACCTTTTAGTCTCCAAAATAAACTTAGGGCGGAGATGGAGAAGAAAGGAAAAAAAAAACAACAAAAAAAACGAAACAAACGTGAATCAAGATTGAAAATTTACAGACAGCGGAAGTGCGAATAGATTTTCAGAATAAGATAATCGAACGCATAGATGAGGCAAATTGGGAGGGGCTTAGAATTAATATAGATGTAGAAGACGCGTGGACTATGTTGCGGGATAACATTTTTAAAACTGCGATTGAAGTATGCGGTACGGCGTTAGTAGGAAGAAAATCTGGTGATGCATGGTGGAATGATGAAATTAAGGCAGCACGAGAAGAAAAGAAAGAAGCATACGAGATGACGTTAAACATCAGAGGTCTTAGCGATGAGGAGAGAAATAGGCTCAAAAATGATTACAGGCACAAAAAGAAGAAAGTTAAACGACTAGACAAGGAAAGTAAAGATAAATTCAGAACAGAAGAAGAGAAGAAATTACAAAACGACTTCCAAGGAACCATGAAACTAATATTTGAAGAGATGAAGGAAAGTAAAAGTACAGAGTTTGTGAGCATGAGAAACAACAAAGGTGAAATTATATGTGTTACAGATGGGATAGTAGACGCTTTAAAAGATTCTTTTAAAGAATTATTAGGAGGTGAAGATATAGAGCAACAGAGCTGCGAGATGGAAAATAATACATTAGAAAACCCAATTGAAGATGTCTGCGTCACTGAGGTTATTGATATAATTAAGAGTTTAAAAAATGGTAAGGCTGCTGTTGTAGACAGTATTAGTGCTGAAATTCTTGAATACTGTGGCAAGTACATACCTCACAGGGTGTGCAAATGGATAAATTTATGTTTCGAGACGGGACAAGTCCCAGACGATTGGAGAAACTGATTATCGTACCAATATATGAAAGAAAGGGAGATAAAAGCAACTGCAATAATTACAGGGGTATCAGCTTACTATGTACCGCAAGTAAAGTATACTTGAAAATACTTATTCGTAGGGTAATGGAAATCACAGAAGAAAAGATATGGGAACCCCAAAGTGAATTTATGCCAGGAAGATCACTCACAGAGCAGACATTTAGCCTAATATCACAGAAAAAAGCTTGAGGGAAGAAAAGAAAGTCTTATGTGAATTTGTTGACCTAGAAAAAGCATCTGACAAGGTAAATAGAAGTAAACTACGGAAAGTCCTTAAAGAGTACGGAGTCCATGGATGGCTCTTACAAGCAATACAAATAATATATGCAGGCAGTAAAGCGAGTTTAAAAGTTAATGGAAAACTGAGTGACTGGTTCGATATTATGCAGGGTGTTAGACAAGCATGTGTTAAGTCCTCAAGGCTATTTATGATATTTATGGACAAGTGTCTAAGAATGGCTCTCTTTGACGAAAAAGTTGTAGATCTCGAGACAGTGAAGGTGCGTGATTTGTCTTTCGCAGATGATAAGATTGTCATGGCAGAATCAATCGAAGACCTGCAAAGAATGTTCGATAAACTTAATACTAGCATGAACATAAGTAAATGAAACAAAGGTATCGGTGTTTGAAGGAAAAAGTGAGAAAACAAAGTGCAACATTGTCTCGAATGGTGAGAGATTAGAGCAAGTTGACAAATACATATATCTGGGTAGCCGATTCACTGGCGACAGAAAAATAGATGGGGAGTTAGATAGGCGCATTAATAAGAGCAACAAGGCTATCGGTAGAACAGGGTACATTCTCAGAAATAAAAACAAAACAAAAAACCTGAAATGATAGTATATAAATCTCTGATTGTACCAACTGTTCTATAGGGTACCGAGACTTTGACATGTCAAGAAAAGGACAAGAGTAAAATTAACGTGATTTGCATGAAACCTCTGCGCACAATATGCGGGAAAACACTGATGGACAAAGTTCGAAACGAGATAATCCTCAAAGAATGTGTCAAGGGAAAAACCAGGGCCACGATGACGTTCTCGAGGAAGTGAAAATCGAAAAATGGCCCTGGTTTTTCTCTTGAATAAATTTAACTGGTGCACTGAGTTGGTACTTGAAGAATATTCACTTCTAAAACCTTCTGACCGCGAAATCTTAGGGGACGCGACCCTGGACTCTGGCGATAACGTTCTCGAAGAAGTGAAAATCGAAAAATGGCCCTGGTTTTTCTCTTGACTACATTTAACTGGTGCACTGAGTTGGGACTTGAAGAATATTCACTTCTGAATCCTACTGAGAGCGAAATCGTTGGGGACACGACCCTGGACTCTGGTGATGACGTTGTCGAGGAAGTGAAAATAAAAAAATGACCCTGGGGTTTCCCTTGCCTAAATTCAACTGGTGCTATGATATTAGACTTGAAGAATAGTCACTTCTGAAACCTCCAGACTGCAAAATCATATACGTTGGATTGCTAAATAGAAATACATTTTCAATTCCGGCGGTGTCGAAAATTACCTTCTTCACATAACCAAACTGATTTATGATTACCAGTGTTATAGGATAAAATAAAAGAAGAGATAAAATAGGATAAGGTCAGAAAGTAATTTTGTCAAAGCATTGAAGTCTAGTATCAATGGATTGTTCCCACAAATATATGTTGAGCCTGACAAGTTAAAAAGGCATTATTTTTAATTTCTGAAAAGTTCAAAGCTTTCAAATCCTAACTATAAATATTATATTGTCGATTGCGATTTCGTCGAAAATAATGTCCTTCCAATATCAACCCTCATCCCTTAATAAATCTTTGTAAAAATATGGAAATTGCGAACATATCGTCGAGAAATGTCAAATGGAGGTTAGGAAGAACACAAATGTCATTTTATAAGAAATTAACTGGTTGCTAGATTCAGCGTCATCGCTAGATATGAGCAAACAAAGAAAGTGTGGTGCAGGATTTACAAATTACGCAGTATTTTTCAAAATTTTATATCGGCCCCTTTTTACTCTAGTTGCTCTTATACCTGAGTCGCGAAATGTAACCCCTTCCCTCTTTAGGCGTCATTTAAATATTAAACTTTCTTTTATTTCAAAATACGCGGGGGAAAAATTAAGAGCGCTTTATTAATAAAAACTCATCTCTACATTATGAACAATGCATGTTAAAACTAGGAATACTTACATTTAAAATATGTGAATTTTCTTGTAGACCAGCAATATCTTTTATATTGCTATGTTTAGACAGTTTCATTATGCATCATTCATGTAACTGCATTGAAATTACATGAATACAAACATTTCTATATTAAAAATTTGGGATACTATTCGATTTCAAGACATTCAATAATCAATAGGGAGGGTTAGAGAAAAAATGTTTTAATCAAAATGAGCCTTCCTAAAAAGTTTACTTTTGTTTACTTATGTATATATAATATACGTAAGCTGCCAAATTAGAAGTTAGGAACGGATGGAACTCACGCAAAATGTATATATAGTTACTTCCTTTTCTTGACGGCAGAAGTGATGCATGCACATTTTATAATTTCTGATTTTTTTGATCTATTACTACTTACTTGGGCAGCAAAAATTGTTGAAATTCTTCAGTATTCACTGCGGACTGAGAAGCCTTTTCGCCTTCAGTGACGACTCTTCTCAACTCTTCTGATCACATAGGCTGCTTCTGCTCCTTCGTGCAGATTGTCGCTAAACTCAAGGGAAACAATTATGACGCCCTCAACACACACAAGTATCACTTTAATCCCCGCAAAGTCCTCCACATCCTCTTGTCGTATTATTCGTACAGGCTTCGAGTTTAGCGTAATTGTGCAACCCTGCTCAATGACAGGCTCTCAAAATAAAACAAAAAGCAGAGATTCCCGGTCACCAACAATGGCATCACTCTGTACACGCGTGAGGCTTCAGCATCCTCAAACTCAGTTCCATAGTTTATCCCACAGAAGGACTGAATCACCGTTTACCCACTTTAATGCATTATGCATTAAACCAGCAGTGGGACTCCGATACCGTGTCGAAAATCGAACGGACCTCTTTTTCTAACGTGTGGAGATAGAAAGAGAGATTCGTTTGATTTCCAACTTCGAAACATCATCGGAGTCCCACTGCAGGAGCAGAATCGAATCGACTTTTGTTTCGGCTGGATTGATTCCGAAAGGTGAACTCCTGCGCGCGAAGGAAAGAAATCTTTCTAATTAAAATAAAAAATTATCAATTCTTCTCCTATAGCAAATTCGAAGACGCGCCTGAAGTATGCGCGCGCATGTGTTCACATTTCTTGTACATTATGTAGTGCTTTCTCAGACATTTTCAGCCATTTACGAAAGGAGCAGAAAGAGTATGCTCATGTTCCTCTGGCTTCGATCTCTTTGTGTGATGCGTAGTTGTGCGGAACGTGCTTGCAATAATTAAAAGGTTTTTACTGTGTCCGAGGATATTTCTACAATGTCCTGTCAACCTGCTAATAATTTTGATGATATTTCCCATGCATACGTTCAATATACGGAAGATAATTATAAGGAAATCGTGTCTATTGACAGAGTTCTAAATTTCGACAATGAAAAAGCTGCCGGCAATCTCTACAACGTTAGTTGGTACGAAGATGAAGCAGAAGAATGGATCTCCTGTCCAGCAATCATTCACTACTTTGGCAGTAAGTAATTTTTAAAGACATTGCTTTTGTTTCCTCTTAGAGTCAGTGGTCGGTACACTTTTTGCTCAATAGTAAAAATGTGATTAACAGTTACCTTCAAACTAATTTAAAAAAATTGATTAGTGTTATCAATAAATTTAATTTATTGAAGTGCAAGATTCTTCTGTTCATTTTTCAGAACAAAATTTCCAAGTAAGAGAGCCCCTTCCTTCGCTCCAGTGGGACCCTGCGGTGGTTTTTAACCTTTAGTTTTTAATATATATATATATATTTTTTTTTTTTCTTTTTTTAAATATCCATAAATTATCAATTGTACAAATGAGAAACTTAATTCAGTGAAGTATTTTACAGATTTCCTGATGAACTAATTACAAGCAATAAAATTTTCTTGTTCAATGCAAATCGACGTAATGCGTTTTGGAATCGATTCCTACTCATTATGCAATTGAAATTGAAGATGTGAGTCACGTTTGTTAGACGAACAGCTTTGTTAACTATTTCCCACCATTGGACTTCCAGATCTTCTATTAGTCACAGCAGATGACACAATTAGTCTCTTAAGAAAACATGTAAATCTTCTATGGATTTGCAATTAAGGAAATTTAATTTTAAGTATAGAATGTTGAAAAAAATATATTAGAAGAATAAGCTATTATTAGTATTCATATTTATTTATAGTTAAATAATCCTGAATGATTTTCACAATGAATAAGATTTGTTGTCAGAAATTATAGAAAAAAAAAGATTTACTTACGTAAATCCTGCAAGGACATTCAATAGCGTCGATTTTCCAGCACCGGATGGTCCCATAATCGCCGTTAACTCCCCAGCTTTAAAATCACCACTGACTCCGTGAAGAATCTCTTTTGTTTCTGCAATTATACAAATTATTTATTTTTAAGATATTTGTAGAGATGCGAAGATATGCAGAAATAGATAAATCTCATTCAGTAAATTAGAAAGAGGGAAAGGACAACTTCACTTTCGAATTATGTTAATTGTAAAATATACATGGTGTGATATTTGCAATCTTATTATTCAGATTTAAGATTTTTAAAACACGTATTTGAAGGGAATAAAATAAACACAAGCAGCCGCTCAAGAAAAGAAAGAAGCGCATAAAAGAAAGTTGAAAAGCACAGGCCTTAGCGATAAGGAGAGAAATAGACTTGAAAATGATTACAGGCACAAAAAGAGGGAAGTAAATCTACTATAGTCAAGGAAAGTAAATATAAAATCAAAACATAAGAAGAGTATAAAATGAAAAACGACTTTGAAGGAAGCAAGAAACTGTTTTATAAATGGGCGTTGATCAATATAAATGGGGGTAAAAGTACACAGTCAGCATGAGAAATAGCAAGGGTGAAATCCTATATGATACAAACGGGATACTAGACGCTTTGAGAGACTCTTTTAAGAAATTAGTGGGAGGTGAAGCTATAGGTATAGGGCACAACAACTGCGATATAGACCACGATACGTTAGAAACCCCAATTCAGAGAGTCTGTGCCTCTGAGGTGAAAGATATAATTAAGAACTTAAAAAATGGTAAGGCTGCTGGTGTAGACATTATTAACGCTGAAATACTTAAATACGGTGGCGACTACATACCTCACAGGTTGTGCGAACTGATAAATTCATGTATCGAGATGGGAGAAGTTTCAAATGAATGGAAAAAAGCGATTATCGTATACCAATATACAAAGGAAAGGGAGATAAAAGCAACTGCAATAATTGCAGTGGAATCAGCTTATTAAGTACCGTAAATAAAGTATGTATATTCAAAAATACTTATTCGTAGGGTAATGAAAATAACATAAGAAAAGGTATGGAAAGTCTAAACTGGATTTATGCCAGGTAGATCATGTACGGAGCAAATATGTAGCTTAAGACAGATCACAGAATAAAGTTTGAGGGTAAGGAAAAAGTTTTCGGTGCATTTTTTGACCTAGAAAAAGCGTTTGACAAGGTGGATAGAAGTAAACTTTTGGAAGTCCTGAAGCAAAGAATGTTGAGCAAACTAAATACAAGCATGAAGAACGTGGGCCTCAAAACTAACGTAAATAAAACAAAAATGATGGTGTTTGAAGGAAAGGATGAGAACAAAATATGCAACATTGTCCTAAATGATGAGAGAATAGAACAAGTTGATAAGTACGTATATCTTGGTAGCCTATTTACTAGTGACGGAAAGATAGATGTGAAATTAGATAGGCGTAAAAACGAGGGCAACAAGGTTATCGATAGAGCAGGGCCCATTATCAGAAGTTAAAAATATATCAAGTAAAGCAAAAAGGGTAATACATAATTCTATATTTATACAGACTGTGCTGTACGGTAGCGAGACCTGGACCTACCAAGAAAAGGATCAGAGTAAAATTTTAACATTTTACATTTAAAGATTTCAAAAGATTTCTCATGATTTCAATGGATATCAAGTGATTTCAATGGATATCAAGTGATTTCAATCGAATTGAAAGATGTCAAAGGCTATCAAAAGATTGCAAAGATTGAACAAATTTGCAGGTGTTTCACGGGATATTAATAGAGCCAAAACATTTCCAGGAATTTCGTAAAATTTCCAAACATTTCAACAGACTTATTCTATGGATTTGAAGGATATCAAAGAAATTAAGGGATTTCAGAAGATTTCATGTGATTTAGGTACAAATATTTCAAGTAATTGCAAAAGATTTTAAAGAGTTCTGGTGACTTCACAAGATTTTCAAGAAATGTCGTGAGATTTTAAAAGAAATCAAGGAATTTCACTGCAATTAAACGATTTCTAGATATTTAAAAATATTTTTATCCTTAATATATCACGTATTTCGTGAATAGGTATTTCAAAGATTTCGTTGGATTTCAAAATGTTTCAAGGGATTCTGTTGTGTTCAAAATGTCTCGCGACATTTCAAAGAATTTCAAGTGATTTAAAAATATTTCCTCGATCCCTGAACATTTATCATAACGTAGATAACATATAACGTATAACCGCAATATTTCAAGGGATTTTAACAGGATGGCCACTATTTTTTCAATTTTTGTCTCCCGGCTTTCTCCCGGTTCTCCCGGTTAATATTCGTGATTTCTCCACTACTTTCCAACCGAGCAATTCACGCCTACCCCGAAAGGGAAACGGCTTAATAATATAATAATAATAATAATAATATCTGGTTATATGGCCCTATACATAATGATATACCTACCATCAGGGCCCTTTTTATTCCGATGCCCAAAAATATAAATAATATCTTAAAATACTATCTGAAAGGAGGAGCTTGGTGAATCAATTTTGTCAAAAATAAAAAAATAGGAGCTAAAAAGAAGTTTCCAAAAAACGCAGTATTTACCTCAACCCCCAAATTCTTTTTTTAAAATAAAATATGATTATAACCAGAGGCGTATAAAAATTTAATTTTTAAAACTTTCTTGATGCAGTAATTTGTTTAATATTATATGCAATATTTATTCACTTATAATCAAATCTTTAGTTCTAATTCTAAACAACTATATATTAGAGTCTAAATGTTCTTCTTGTTGTCTTTTGCAAGCTTTCATGCAAAAACGGAAATGGCACATTATAACTTGAAATCAGAACTATTAGATAACCAACAAAATCAGAATTTTTCAGAAGAGCAAAAAACCATTCTGTACAATCGAAATCACCATTTAAAAATACGACGGAAGTCCACTTCCGAGTTGATGTATTGCTGATTCAAGCACACAAAATTTGATTAGACAGAGTTATCCAGTTTTGTGGAAATATATGTCCATCTCAAAGTGACACTGACCACAAACTAGAACAGCCTCGGCTGCGGATTGAGATAAAAAATGTAAGATCGACAGTTTCAATAGAAATGAAAACTTACTCCTGAAATATTGAGTTTTTGAAATCGGGCGAAAAAGATTTAATATCAAAAAGTTAGCTAATTCAGAGTAAATTGTCCAAGAATTTTAAGGTTACAATTTCACAGGTTATAAAAATCGGCTTTCGGTAGAAATTAAAAATAGAATTTTCAATTCTTTACTAACTAAAACAGAAACTTTTGCACCCGAGTTATGGCGACACTAAATGAGAAAAATACATGATTGATGGCAAAAAATTGTTCTGTTCCGAAAAAATTAAAATTTTTATTTATTATTTATTTATTATTACTACGCTCAAATTCTAAGATAAATTTCTTAATAAAATTTAAATTAAATTTTTTTTTTGATCACTATGTTAAAAAATGAGAATTTGAACAAATCTTTTAACACAACATTTATCTGATTTTTAAAGAATTTTTTATGCAATATACCTTTTTCGGAAAAATGTTTGTTATATAATTCTGTATTGCCACCCTTCACTTAGCAATTCACGCTCTTTCTTAAAAAAAAATGATAAAGACGATATAAAAATTAATTCAATGAACAGTAAGCAAATCACAAATCAGCTAATATTAATATAAGGCAAATGTTATCTTAAGCTAAAGAAATAAAATGTGTCAATTAGAAGACATACTTTTTAAAATATAAATTTTTGTCGAAACAAAATATTATTTGCGTACGATAAATATACTTTACCGTGGGTGTACGTATTTAAAATAAGCTAGTGTCTATACTTTTAGACACAAACCATGTCCTCTTCTTATTTCCAGACCCCCCCCCCTAGCTACAACTCAAATTTTGCAAGTTTTATTCTCACTGACGCACTGATCCCTTAAATTTTGAAGAAAAAAAACTATTTTAGATTCAATAAACATAAAACAAGAATATTTCGTATACACACCCGACTCTCGGTTTAGCCACAGTGTCGGGTGTTGCCTGCAAGTAGCCTTGTTGATAAATCGGGAGTATCGAAACGTAAAAATTCAGGGCCGACTGAACCGTTTCCAATTGGAATGCATAATATTGCGCAATCTCTGCATATGAGTAGCCGCGCATTGCGCCTTTCCGTTTCGCTGCTGGTGTTTTTCAGGCAAGAGTCGCAACCGTCCCTCGCTCTGCGCGCTGAGAAACTGCGCGTGAGCCAGCAGTTCTAGGAATTACTAAACCGCGAGTCGGGTGTAATCGTATATGCACTCCTTATCAATTTGAAAAAAATTAATAACTAAAGTTGTTCTATTTTGCCATTTTGAGAAAATTATTTGCTTTTAATATATAAGAAAAGAATATGCTTATTTCATATCATGTAGATTTAGTTTTGCTTGGTTGCAGTACAGAAATAGATGACTAAAATTTTTTACCAAAATGGGCTTTTTGCATAAAAAATTCTTAAAAAATCAAATACATGTTGTGTTAAAAGGATTCGTTTGAAATCTTATTTTAATTATAGTGATAAAAAGATTGGTAATTCAAAGCCAGATAACTGACTCTCTGTACTTGTCTCTATTTTCTTTTATTTTTTTTATTGCCTCACCTTTTACCTTATTTTGAAACCTTTTTCTGATCATATTCCCCTTCCTAAAAGCTTTTAAATACAGTAAAATAATAAAATACTTCTTTTTTAAAAAAACAACCCTGAAATAAAATTATTTGCTACTTTTTTTAGCACCAAAGTACCAATCAAATTCCAACCTAAAATCTGAAATCTTTATTTTCTACAAAAAGCCAATTTTGTAAGGTATTTTTCACTTCCTTGCCTTGCAATCAGAAATGATATTTCTTAAAATTATTATCGTTCATTTATGAAGAAACATAAATGTTTCTTTTGTTCTGATTCTTGCAAATATATTATAAGAGGAATTCGGAAGGAGTGAGTAGTCGGGTTCCTTGAAATGAAAATGCAACAATCTTCGCGGATCATTAACATACAACAACAACTTGCCTAGGCATAAAAACCCTCACGGTTTGAGGGCAAAGCCGGGGCAAACTGCTGGGGCAGAACACATTTATTGAAAGCAATCTAACACACAAAATTAACACAGATTACAATTCGACTTAAACATATCATACTTTGTTGTGAACTTAAGCCTAAGAGAGATCTCTCATTTTAGGTCAAGAAGTTACAAGCGATAGGTGCAGAGCGTGTCATACACACGTTGAGTACCTAGAACACATACTATCGGGGTGTTCCACCCATGCAGAAACGACGTATATCCACAGACATAAGGCAACCCTAAGAGTGCTTTATTACCATCTTTGTCGCTTTTGCGGTGTTGGCCGCTGCCAAGGAGAAAGAAAAGGAGGAAAGGTATCAAGACCTTAAAAGAGAGCTGCAACGACTTTACCCAAAATATTTGATACAAGTAATTTTCCTTGTGACAGGTGTTCTCGGAAGTGCGAGACTATCACTGGTTCGCAACCTTAAAGCCATACCGCGTGTCCTTAAGACACACGAGGGTTTAGCCCGGCTGTCGTTGTGATTTCATCGTGTCCTGTGACCACCCATCTCACGGTTATGAGCCGTAGCCATAAGTGTGATTTACCGCGGTTCTACTGGGAGCCAGTGTCATTTTTAGATGGAAGTTGCTCTCAGTGGGACCCTGCTGTGGTTGTGAACGTAAGTCAGAAAATCCTGGAGGGGGAGGGGGCGATCGCCGGTTTCACCACCATTGTTGATTCGCGCCTGTGCAATATTCAGAACGTTACATTGCCAATTTCAGGAAATCCTCACCAAATTTTTTGTGCTTTCTGGAAATATTCGAAAATTATTGTTTTTTTGTTTGTTGGGTAATGAAAACAAATATCCTGTGAATTGTTTGAAGTTCGAAATTCTAATTTGCAGACAGACAACCGCCATTTTGTTTATTTTCGACTTTTTTTTTAAATTTGCCAAAAAGCTTAAAAAGTTGAATCATTCACAATTTCTTTGTCTGAAATGTTTAGCAACCCATTTAAAATTTTTTATAGATCAAAAGGAACCTTCATACAAAATTTCATAGAATGTAATAAAATAGTACTATTGGTGCAATTTTTTAAAAGTAGTAGCAAAATAGTTTTATGGCTCAAAAGAAAATGTCTAACAGTGTAAATAATGGTGCAAGTCCGAGACCTGGATCTTCCGGATTCTCTATAAAATGCGATAAACTGAAGAAAAATAAATTATTTAGCACAAAATGTGTGCCTTTTTATCATTCTTTACTTTATATTAGTATTACAAAGATACTTTTCTGCACTGTTACAGAATTGGCCACTTACCACATGCAAACCGAATATTTCTTGCATGTGTAAAAAATATTTTATAAAACAACTGTTCCACCATATCAGTACAATCACATGGAGTTCATGCTTGTAGAATGAAATGAATAAGACGCATCAAATAACATATTTATACACTACCTCAAACTAATGACAAAATTATCTGAGAAAATCTATTATTTGGGTATCGAAACAAAGCTTTAAGTTGAAAATTTATTGCTTAGCAAGTAAAATTAAAAAGAAATGTGTGTGGCAATGGGGCCGCACGGCAGAAGTGAAACTTTACGTGCGCTTGGCGTCATATAAAGTACAATAAGATATTGAGGACGCGCATAAGTGTAAAGAAGCTTGCATAGTGGTGAAGTAGTGGGGAGATCTCATAGTAAGAAAGTGCAGAGAGAGTGAGGGGGGAGGGGGGCAGCGCTGACAGGTATAATGCAACTAATTGCAACCGTTGCCGAGTTTTTAATGCACGATTTTTCCAACACCATTTGTATTTCAGTGAGAAGGTTTCATATTTAGAAAAAACAAACTTCATCATTTTAAAAACAGCACACAGATATTAAAATCAATTATAACATATAATACTGTATTATTTTACATTATAGTGTATTATATTTCATCCTAGAGTATCATAGCATATCATAGCGTATCATAAAGTAACTTAGTACAGCATGTTTTATATCATATACTGTATCATATTGTACGATATTGTATCGTATTGCATCATATTGTATTACGTTGTATCATATTGTATCGTATTGCATCATATTGTATTATGATGTATCATATTGTACCATATTGTATAATATTGTATCATATAGTTTGAAAGTGTGCCATATTGTATCGAAACTGCATCACATTGCATGCTATTGTATCGTATCGCATCATATTGTATGATACTGTATCATATTCAATCATATTATATGATATTGTGTTACATTTCATGGTATTGCATCATATTGTATCATGCTCTCATATTGTATCATATATGATATTGCATCATTCTGTATCATATTGTGCCATATAGTATCATATTGTATGATACTGTATCATATTCCATCATATTATATGATATACAACATTGTATATAATATGATACTATATCGTAGTGTCTCATACTGTATCATATAGTGTGAAAGAGTATCATATTGTAGCATGCTGCATCATATTATGCCATATTGTGTCATATTGTATCGCATTGTATCATATTCACAGATGGGTTGCGACATGTCACTCGAGGTTTTCTACATATAATACATAAACGACGTAATATACGTAGAAAATGGTAGAAAACTATGTATAATACATATCATATACATATAATACATATAATAAATTAAGGATAGCCAGTATTCCATGGAAAGATATAAATTTGAAGCGTATAAAAGTATAAGTGAATATGTATCTCAATAAAGAATAAATATTATATTATTTTCTTTAATAATTTATACAATCTTCATTGTTTGTAATTTTCTTTGTATAACGAGTATGTAATGTAATTTTTGTGAATTAAACTCCAGAACTCGAGACTAGGAAAAGTCCACTATTTATAAATTAATGTTTATTGCATGTTTATGTAACTTGTGTCGGAGGTATTATACATATGCATAAAAACGTAATATTTATTCACACAAATGATATTTGAAATTATAAAAATATTTTGAATTCTTAACCTATAAATTCTAACTGATATTATTATTATATTGATATGATTGATGTCACAAGAAATCTATTTTTTATTTAAAATTTTGAAAGAAGAATGCATTAAATATTAGCAATGTTAGAAATACATTAAATTTGTTATTGTTTCTTTTCCTAATTGGAAAATGTAATAATCTAAATAGATTGGTCCATAATCAACCATCAACATTAGATCTTATTATAATTTTGAATAAATGCATATGAAAACCTTTGAGAAGTTAAAATAAAATTTGCTATTTAAAAATAATGTTGCCGATTAATTTTAGTTTGTTATGGTATTTTTTGAAGTAACCAATCTATTAGGATTAAAATAAATAAAAATAAAAAAAATAAATGAAAATAAATAAAACGGAAGGTTTTTTATCATGGAGGAAACCAATATATTATTTTTCTTGAATTGCAATTTAGAAAGAAATGATAGGAATAGGGATATATGCATACATATTCTATATGAAAAGGAAAGATCTCTTATTTCAAGCAGGGAACTAAGGGGAAAATATAATTTGAAGCTAGGAAAATTTAGACGTAAAATACCTAATTAATTTATGATATTTAGATACGTAAATGCGTAACAATTTTATGTTTTGATATTGACAATATTAAGCAAACCACTAATTATAATCCTTACATATGGCCAATCACGGTTCCCTGCTGTATTTGTATTTGGTTAACTTCGCAAGCATTTGCTCTACTAATTGATTCAGAAATCTTTATTCTACAAGATTTCAAACTCATAAAATTACAGAGATTTCAAAAAATCAACATTAAATTAGGAAACTCAGAGGACCTCGTTACGACTTTATCTTTTCTTGCACTTATCAAAGGCTTAAAAGTTCCGGCATAGAAAGACAAGGATTTATTATTCAACTTAAAAATAATATTATGAAAAGAAAGTACCTGCCCTCTTTCGAAGAAACGTCATCCTGCTACCTTTTCTGATGAGCTTCAAGAGTGGTTTGTTCATAAATAGATTTTCCGAGTCGAAGTTTAGCCCCCTACTTTGAACCTGTAACTCTTCGAAGCAGTAAAGTAGGTTTTGAATAAGCAGCAATTATAATGCAACTCACACTCTACTTCGACCCTAAAAATGTCTGGAAATTCCCTTCTTTTCAAGATTAGCGTCAAGGTAGGGTTTGAATTTAAACCACATTAGAACCTCTTCTTATGCTCCAAGTCCTATGCTCAAAGTGCGCACATGTAAAAGTCTGTTTTTCGTCAACAACAAAAAATGTAAATGTGACATCAATACAAGGAAAATAATTAATACACCTGGTAGAGAATGTTAAACTGAGTTTATTTTTGCAATAAATAAATCAATATTATGCTCAATCTTTTAGCATTTAATTTTTAGATGTGAAAATATAGTTTCGGGAGTGGGAACTTCTATACGGATGTAATGTCAGTTATACGGACAGTCCTTTCAAATGATTGGTGGTTCAGTATTTTTTCAAAAGTAGAATGTCATATTCCGCTTTGTTATATCGATACTTAGTGATAAAATTATTGAAATATCTCAAACATTTTAAGTGCATGATGAAAGAAGGTTATTCCCAAGGAGATTCACGAAACCTTGAACCACTTAAAATCTTAAATAATTCTCTATGTGTTTGGGAAGCTTAAGGATGAACATGCGATAAGTAAAATTCAAGATTCATTAATGACCTTTAAGTATGTTAAACTAATATTAATTCCGCGTTATTTTACAAAAAATAAGAATTTTTTAGCACGGTTTGTACAAAATATAAGCTCTTAAATAAACATTGGATGTCATAGACGTAACCTAGAGGAATTATATAAATCGGAGATTTCTGTTCGAAAATCCAAGATATTTAATCACAAAACTGATTAAATTGAAAAATCAAGTTTCTTAGTTCCGGCAAAAATGAGAAACTGAGATCTTACCACAGTTTGATATTTATAAAATAATTTTGAAGTCGAATAAATCAACTGTCAACAAAAAAAAAACTAATGGAACGTGGCGACGCTGTTGCTTGATGTTGCTTTTTAGCAGACGATTGTAGCAGACGCTTCGAAGTCCAAACAAGGCCTGCCAATGAAATTGGCGGGAAGTAATTCGAATTTTAATTACCGGAATTACAAATCATGGAGAAAAAACAAATTAATTTATAATCATCCATGAATAATTTTGAATTTTTCATTTTAATATAATGAATTATAATAAATAAATAATACTTAAAAGTCTCTACTCAGATATTATAACACAAACAAATCTCGTAAGAATCCTGTAAACATAAATTTGGAATAAAGTGGGATTCTTTTAAATTTTGAATTAAAAATTTGTAGCAAAACCAATATTTATAAAAATTCTGTGAATATAAATTTGGAATAAAGTGGGATTTTTCAAAGTTTCCAATTTGAAATTGATAATAAAAACAATACTTGCATTTTGAATTTGAAATTTATAACAAAAATAATACTCATAGAAATTCTACGTAGGTATTTGAATTTGGAATTTAAAAAGATATGTTATTACGCACACAAATTCCAAATAAATTTGAAATTTTTTAAAAATTTTGAAATTTATAACAAAAACAGTACTCATAGAAATTCTGCAAATATAAATTTGGAATAGAGTGAGATTTTTTAAATTTCGAATGTGAAATATATAACAAAATCAATACTTATAGAAACTCTGTGAATATAATTTTGGAATTAAGTGAGTTTTTTCCAAATTTTTGATTTTGAAGGGACCCCGCACCAAATACATGGTAAAAAGTGTCCCGCTGGAATTTTCAAAGTTTTTGATATTATTTACTTTATGCTCTCCTGATCAAAAAATTCACATAGCAAAAACTCAAATTATGAACAGTTTTTGCGCTACGATGATTTAAAAGTCAGATTTTGGTACATATTTTTACCTGTGGAGTGGAATATATTTCGAGACACTATCGACTGACCGTTTGAAAAATATCCAAGTAACTGGAGCTTCGAAAGGAATTTGAAACGACGCTGGCGAAAGCTGGCCACATTCGTTTCCAGCTGTCCCTCCATCAGCAATCGACACAATAGGTCCAAACCGGTTTTTCGCAGTGCAAAGCGCGTTTCTTGCGTCATAAAATATTGTTCTGGGTAATTTTCTTCCACTTCACCTTCACTATTTTTAAAATTAATAAAAACTATTTCGTTTTCAGGTCGACAACTTCTGAACTTTATTATAATCAATGAAATAATACTAATAATAATAATAATAATATAATTTATAAATATTTACAATAATTATTATTATACTTAATTATAATGAATAACATATTTTATATAATTAGTTAATTGAATTGGAAAATTCAAAAAAGAGGAGGAAAAAAACTAAATCACCCTGAGGGGTTATAAAATAGTTATGTAACACGTTTTTAATAAAAAGAGCAACATCAATCGCCGAAAGGATTCGAACGCGCGAAAGCGTACTCCTCAGCCAACCACCTTACCGCTGTACCACTGACTTCGGTTGAGAAAATCTCGTGCGCCACGGTAGATACTCGTATAGTCAATGCCGCAGAGCAGGCCTTCCCCTGGTTAGCGATGATAAACTGAATTACTATAAGTAAGAGAAAATCGCGAAGCTAAATTAAGCTAAGCGTTTTCTCTAATGTTCACTATACAGCTACAGTATGCTAAATAGTTGAACGTGGTCGAGTATAACAAGATGAGTGTCGTTGAGATACTTTCTTTCAAACATTTAAATCGGTAACCGATTCTCACTCTGAAATAAGAAGACAATAATTATGCAGCTATAGTATGCTAAATGGGCTTTTTGCATAAAAAAATTCTTAAAAAATCAAATACATGTTGTGTTCAAAGGATTTGTTCGGAATCTCTCTTCAATTATCGTAATAAAAAGATTGGTAACTCGAAGCCAGATAACTGACTCTCTATACTTGTCTCCCATCTTTTTCTTCTCCTTTTTTTTTAATTTGCTTAACCTATTACCTTTTTTCAAACCGTTTTTTGATTCTGTCAATTTTCTACGGTTTTTTTCACCTAACTTTTGCCTTTTAATCACAAATAATATTTTCTAAAACTATTATCGTTTATTTATTAAAGAAAAAAACATAAACCTTTCTTCTTTTTATAGACCTATCAGCGAAAAATCGTTTGTTTCAATTCGATACCGTTACACTAAATCTTTATTTTCTCGGAACAGAATACTTTTTTTTTTACAAAAACTGGTTTATTCTGTTCCGAGAAAATAAAGATTTAGTGTAACAGTATCGAATTGAAACAAACCATTTTTCGCTGATAGGTCTATAAAAAGAAGAAAGGTTAATGTTTTTTTTTTAATAAATAAACGATAATAATTTTAGAAAATATTGTTTTATATTAAAAGCCAAAGTTAGGTGAAAAAAACCGTAGAAAATTGACAGAATCAGAAGACGGTTTGAAAAAAGGTAATAGGTTTTTCCAATTAAAAAAAAAAGGAGAAGAAAAAGGTGGGAGACAAGTATAGAGAGTCAGTTGTCTGGCTTCAAATTACCAATCTTTTTATTACGATAATTAAAGAGAGATCCCGAAAAAATCCTTTGAACACAACACGCATTTGATTTTTTAAGAATTTAGTATGCAAAAAGCCCATTTTCTGCAAAAATGTTGGTTATCTAATTCTGTACTGCAACCCTTCAATTATCGCTTTGATACTCAGAATTGAAAAAAAAAGAATCAATATGAGAATCGAAACTTAAACCCACCATAAAAATTCATTTAAATAAAGTGTCAAGTTTCTCTCAAATGTTGATTATGTTGATTACGTTCAGTTTTTCAGCATACTATAGATGCATAGTGAACAAAAAGTCACAAAATATTTACCATACTTTAGCTGAATACTAATAATTGTCTTTTTGTTTCAGAGCGAGAATCGATCACTGATTTAAAATTTCTCTAAACACCTCAACGAACATTCAATTCGAGCATTCATTACGTTTAACTCGCAAAGAAATTATTTTTTTCACTTACGCGTAAAAAAAAAGTTCTTTACAATTTCGGTATTTTGAATAACGTAACATAAATCAAGTGAATATAGTTACGTTTTGGCAGTATAGAAACAGAATTAAAATCACGAAAGTATTTGGTTTCGTTTCGGTAGGGTCCCTGGTTTATCTATTTAGCAGACTATAGCTGCATAGTGAACATTAACGAAAAATTATTCAGCATAATTTATCTGCGTAATTATCGTTCTGATATCTCAGAATTGCAAAACGTCAATCGAAATAAGAATCAAAGATTAAACTCTCAAGGAAAATTCACTCAAAGAAAATTTCAAGTTTCACTCTCAAATGTTGATTATGTTTAGTTATTCAGCATTCTATAGCTGCATAATTAGTATCTTTTTATTTTAAAGTGAGAATCGATCATCCATTTAGAATTTGTTTGAACATAACAACGATGCGCAATTCGAGAACTAATTACGTTCAGCTATTTGGAATACTATAGCTACATAAAGAAAAAAGGCAAAAATGGTTTAGCATACTACAGCTGCATAATTATTGTCTTCTTATTTCAGAGTGAGAATCGATTACCGATTTAAATGTTTGAAAGAAAGTATCTCAACGACACTCATATTGTTATACTCGACCACGTTCAACTATTTAGCATATTGTAGCTGCATAGTGAACATTAGAGAAAAACGCTTAGCTTAATTTAGCTGCGCGATTTTCTTTTACTTGTAGTAATTTAGTTTATCATCGCTAACAAGGGGAAGGCCTGCTCTGCGACATTGACTTTGAGATGAGACTAGTATAAATCGATAGAACGTCGAAAAATAAAAATTCAACTATTCCAGTTGAAGATTCACCATTTTAGTTTAAAATTCATCACTTTGGTTTAAAATTGAACTATTTTCACAAAAAATCGTTTTTTTTATTTGTTGTAAAATGAATTTTTTAAACTGGATATTTAACTGTTCCATTTTTGATAAAAAATTTATTTTTTTATTTAAAAATTTACCTAGTTAGTTGAAAATTTATCTTTTCTATTTAAAAATTCAAGTATTTTGTTGAAAATTGGTCTTTTTTTGTAGCAAAGTAATGATTTTGGTTGAAAATTCATATCTTACGTTGAAAATTTAATTATTTCATTGAAAACTAAACGCAAATTACCTTGAAATTCGATAACTCAGTCAATTTCAACCAATTCTAATAAAAAAGTTCATTAGACGCGGAATTGAACTCACTTTGATTATGTCTAAAGAAAAAAACCATTGGATTGGAATTTTTTTTATTTTTTACCATAAAATCAGAGTTTGAGGCTGTAAAAGAAATTTCGCATGTGAAACTTTGTTTTAGTTCTACTAGACCTACAAATTCTGCTATATTTCGTGAAAAGTATTTTTTCACTGTAAAAAACAGGTACCTGGAAAAATGAAATTCTTGTCCTGGAAAACCTGGAAAAGTCTTTGATTTTTTTTTAAAGAAATGCTAGATACCCTGCTTAATTCTAAATGTTCGAATTTTAACTTTACATGCTTTTAAGTTCAGAATTTTTTCTCCTAATTTTGGATTCAGTTTTGAATACTTCAAAATGAAAATTGTTCAGTTTCATTTTTTTGTAAAACTGCGTTTATATAAAAATGTAGTTTATAGAATTAATGATAAAAATGTGCATTTTGAAACGTAAACTGGCTCCCTAAAATATAGGAAAAATCCTAAAATAAAACTATTATAAATTAATGGAAATGCAGGGACATCAATTTAAAAGAAAAAAAAAAAGCAATCAGAGCAGTAGCGCGAGGCATAAGGCGCTCGTCTTCTAATCCTCCTGTCTAAGGTTCGTACGTTCAAATCCTGCCTGGCGCAAATTTTTTTCACTCATTATTTAATTACAGTTCTAGAGAGTGCAAAATTGATTCCCAATCCTGGGCATTTGAAGAACGCTGACTCTTGAGTAAAGTAGCATAAAAAATGAATGAAATTTTGGAAATTGGATGTTTCGGCTGGTTTCGAGTGTGCGGCAGCCATGGTGGTGGTCGCCGTTAAAAGAAGTGACCCCAAGTTGTCACGTTTAATTAATATGTTAATGAGCACATGTCACATTCCAGCATGGAGCTCTCCTTGCACTCCGGAGTTGTCCGTTCATTCTGTTCCCCTGTCTCCTTTCGTCCACGGTTTATATTTAACCGCGTTGCGTGCACCACCTCATCACATGCAAGCTGTCTGTTGCGTCCTGTATGTATGATTGTATGTATGCACATGTGTATGTGCATGCGCTGAGAATACACGCGTTTGTCTTATGTACAACTGCAAACTTTTCTACATGTAGTAATGTATAGTATGTAAGCATATGATGCATGGACGCGTACGTATATACCGTTCCCAACATGACACAGCCCACTCTGGTCTGGTTGTTCACTCGACTCGCGTACTTTTCGACTCTTCGATCGGATCCGTTTCCTTATCAGAACCCATACGGCATATGTGCAGCTTGGCAACCATGGGAAGCGAGATAAACGGCCAAAGTGGCTCTCGACTTTTATCTCGACTTTTATTCAGAAATATCCGTGAACGGGGAAATTTCTCTGCAATAAGAGATTCGACACCTTTAACTAGATTTCAACTTTAAATTATAACCTGCTGGGTGCAAATTCGTTTGCAACAGGTCGGCCGAAGAGCTTCAGTACCACCCTACTTTCGGAAGCACTCCTAAGGTCGCTGTTCGGAATAGCTAGCAGCTGTTTCGTTGCATTTGGTTTTATTTCCTCTACATCTTAAAATTGTTTTCCTTTTAGAGGATACTTTAATTTGGGAAACATTCAGAAATCACAGGGAGCCAGGTCAGGACTGTATGGGGGCTGCCGAAGTTATGTTAGGCCGTGTTTCATCAGAAATTGCTGAATAAGCCGCGATGAATGGGCAAGGTGGGTTGTCGTGGTGAAGGATACAGTCGGCACTTTTTCGTAAATAAAATTAAAATTTACACTATTTTTACAATATCTACTTGAAAATAGACAAATTGGCTTCATCGTGGCATCATTTTATACTGAATTTTGAGAGCATTCAACCATTTAAAGAGAAATTTTGTTAGCTCTGACATAATTAAAATTACGAGTACTTAATCAGTTATCAAGAAAGAGGTGGTGAAAAACAGTGTAGGACCATGCCCGAAACCGCACTTAAATGGGATTTCCAGTATATATTTTCTGTTCAATTATCAAGAAATCATCTATTTTGACTGAATAAGCCGCGATGAATGGGCAGTCGGCACTTTTTCATAAATCAGACCGTTTCCTTCTTACTTCGTCACGTAACCGCTTTAGAACTTTTTAGTAAAACTCTTAGTTTACAGTCTGAAATTTTGGGGCGTATTTATTGTGCACAACACCTTCCTGGTCGAAGAAACAGTGAGCAGCTCCTTGTTGCTCCGACTCCGGCGCGCTTTCTTCGCTCTCGGGGATCCAGGTGTCTTCCACTGGAATTAATTTTAATGGTTTGACGGAAGTTTCAAAGTTTTTTTTCGTCTTATAAAAATCATGGCATTGTTAGGACTTTTTGACAGTTTCCAGGGATTATTTAATGGTTTTGGTTCCCTGCCTAGGAGTATTCCAGAAATTGGCAGATGGGAACATTTTACCTCCTATCTATTACAACGCTGCTGAAGACTGGTGACCTTCTCAGCATAAAACATCAACCAATTGCGACTCTCGGTCATGGCTCCGGCATGACAATAAACTTGAAAATAACTGGCTGAAGCGAGAGTCACGGCTGAATGGAAGCACGACTTAAACCTTATTATTGCCGTTCTGTATTGCTTTGGACACTCCAAACACAAATAAATATTTTAGAAAACATGTTGTTTGCCAGGAGATGACCAATCTCTAAATGGACAGTTGACAAGCCAGGCATTTTTTTGGACTATCCAATGAATATTGTATTTTTATTTGAAGTGATGTGTTTTCCTGAAGCCAAAAAGTAATCCCGAAAACGGATATACCGGGTTGTGCACATGTTAGTTCAAGACATCATCTACAAGAACTTTTTCATCATTTAAATTATGCCCATAGCCAAAACAACTAAAAATGGAACTTCAACGACTTGGGTGCACTGGATCGTGCAACAAGTAGTTCAAGACCTGATCTACGAAAACTTTTAAAACATTTAAATTGTGCCAATATCTGTAAAAACTCGGAATGCTGAGTCGACGACCCGGGTGCTTAAGATCATGCACCTGGTTGTTTAATCTTTGTGAATTACTTAGAAGAATCAAATTCAAGTAATCAAATATTTTAAGTAAATTAAATTGAAATTCTTTGTAATATAAAAAAGCATTATACTTTGAAGGAAGGTAAGAATGGTCAAGATTACGAAGGCTTCGTGGTCTTCTGCACACAAAAATGCTATACCTTAGAGTGGGGTCGGAATGGGTAACGATTGCAAAGGCTTCTCAGTATTTCGACCAGATGTGAACATTCTGATTTAAAGTGAAGTAAAAATGGGTAAAGATCGAGAAGGCTTCGCCGTCTTTTGCACATCAAGAACGCTACAATTTAGAGTGCAGAAATGGGTCAAGATTGTAAAGGCTTTGCACTCTTGTGACCAATGGAGAACAGTCTTATTCAACGTAGGTTTAATGTTTCAGAAGCTTCTTGGTTTTTGGACCCAACGAGAAAATTCTAATTTAGAGAGGGGTACGAATAATTAGGATTGCGAAGTTTCGGCGATCTTGTAACCAAACGCGAACATTCTAATTTAGAGTGGGTTAAGAATGGTTCTAGGTTTTAAAAGCTTTATCGTATTTTAAACAAAAAAGAACATTCTAATTTACTGTGGAGTATAAATGATTCAGGATTGTGAAGCTTTCGCTCTCTTGTGACCAAGGGAGAACCATCAGATTCAGAGTGGATTTAAAAAGGGTCTAGATAGCCAGTTTTTCACGGTCAATTAGGGAGGTTTTTCTAATGCCCTCAAACTTTTGGTTGTTTTAGGGTTTTAGTGGCCTGGTGTAGATTTTTCATTGTCACAAAAAAAAAAAAAAAAGAAATGCGTCTATTTATATAAATTAGTAGGCAGATATTATGCTTGTAGAGAATAATGGTCTTGAATCATCCTATCTTTGAACGCGTTACATTTTGCTGATGTGTAAAAGCCCTATACCGCGATATGGAGTGTAAAGCCTGTTTCCAAATGGTACATTTCTCGGTGTCACGGTGTCACGACGTGTCATAATGCACTATTTTTTAGTTGATCAAGGAAGGGTGATCGCGGCTACGTATCCGAACTTTGGAAAATGAATGAAGAAAACAAATTCAAACTGGAAGAAATTAACATTATTATTCACGAGATTATTCAAGTATGTGTCTGATTTTTATCATGCTACAATCTAACTCTGAAAATTAAAAATTAAATCTTGTACACAATTTTCAAATCTTCAAAAATCTGTTTTGGTTACTATGTATGATTCAATTCCAGTTAACTTCTATCAAAGATTTTCGCACAAATTTTCTTCTTAGGCATTATTCTAAGACGCAAGGCCTGATTTTTCATATAATTAAAATGGGTCACGCGTGGCTAGAGAGTCGAACTTCCGAAATTAATTAGAAGATGTATAATAAATATTAAATTTATTTCATTTTATATAAAATTTCAATCTCTTCAAAAAACTTAGTGAATAAT
Organism: Andricus grossulariae; assembly: GCA_011634705.1. Classification (NCBI taxonomy): domain Eukaryota; kingdom Metazoa; phylum Arthropoda; class Insecta; order Hymenoptera; family Cynipidae; genus Andricus; species Andricus grossulariae. The sequence continues at coordinate 63,589,337 of JAABKJ010075445.1, read as the reverse complement.
GATGCTAACATCTCACTCTGGGAATTAAAATTATTTCTAAAAATAATTATAATATAAATACTGACCACGTGCAGAACTAGGGATGCCCTGGCTTCTTCGTGTGCCTCTTTCTGTGAAAGTACAAGGATAATATATAGAGTTTAATGAATCATAATTTTTTTATATTGACTTGCGCAGAAAAAACGAAATGTAATCTTTATCCTGATTTCAGCGTAATCTTCACCACTGAAATGAAGGGTAAAGCCCCTGTCTAAACGGTAAATTAGTGTCGATTACATAAAAGTTTGGTGCAGGGATTTTGTTTAATTCGTATCGAGTGAAGCGGACGTACTATATAGATTCTAAAAAGTGCCTAAATTGAAGCCCAAGTGTTGAAATGAATAATGAAATTTCCAAACGTCTACTTAAAAAAATTTTAAAAGTCAATCAAAAATATTCTAATAAACTAGATATTAAATTTTAAATAGTTTATCGACTTGTGAGCGTAATTCTGTAAGAGGACAAAAGAAACGTATAAAATTCATTTAATCCAAAATTTGTTTCTTTTATTTTTTTTTGCAAATTGCATTACAGGGTGAACAGGCCTCTTTTAATTTGAACCAAATTTTCTTTCAGAAAATAGATTACGCTATCTCGATTTCCAATTGACAAAAGCCACTTTGTCTAATTCGTTTAGGAATATTTCAAGAGAACTAACTCGACAACGTTGCTTTTGAAGTTACACTAATGAATGAATTAAAACTAAATTCCCAAAAAGTTGCAAATATAGTTATTCCACTTTAAATGTACTATATAAGAATATGAAAAGCTTGTGCCAAGGGGCATCCATCTCTCTATGCATCTCATCAATTATTATTGCCTGATAGAAAATGCTTATGGAGCAGCAAACATAACAAAAGATCACTCATATACTGGAACAATATTGGGTGAAATAGAAATGGGGAAAAATATTTCGTTCATTTGAACGTTCGGAACTTCAGGTACATACGCTTTGGGATTTCAGTTCACATTAGCGTAAGTATAACACTAGTCTAAAATTTTTTTTGTTTTTTCATGGAATAACCTCGTAAATGTCGCTCCTAAGAGTAAATTGTCCATATAATAAAAGAAAGATTTAACTTTTTTATAAAAAAGGTTCTCATCGATATTTATTGCCCACAATTAATCTCCTTGTTTTGAAATTTAACTGCTTTCTTGAATATTCTTATTTTTTGAAGAAAATTAATGGTTTTCAGGTAAAATTGCACTATTCCATTTTCGGCTGAATCTTTTTAAGTAGAAAATTTAAGTATTTGCTTGAGATTATGGGTCTTTTGTCAAAAATCCCTGTTTTTAGTAGAAAATTAATCTTCTTGATTCAAAATTCATGTTTTGTGTTAAAAAGTCATCTATTTGGTTGAAATTGCAATATTTTTACTGAGTAAAATTTTGACACAGACTATTTGAACTGAGTTTAGCTGTTTGGCTGATAATTCATTTTTCTTGGTTAAAAATTAAATTGTTATTGAACATTTAGCTTTCCGAGATTAAAAGTCAAATTTTGACAAAATTATTTGATTTTTTAACTTAGAAATTCAACTTTGCGAATGCAAATTTAATTGTATTTAATAACACAGAAACACACAAAAGAAGTGTGCGGGGCCAAAAAAGCGACCTATATAGCATTGTGGTATACGTCCAGCATAGTAAAAATCTGCATTGATTAGAATTGTCTGCTTACGAGTTCTTTTTTCATTTGAGTTATAATTTTTTGTTTATGTCAAATTATCCCAAGTAGGCCACCATGAATCAAAAGTTGTTTTTTTCGCTGTGAAATAATTTTTTTATAGCCCTTATGTTCGGAAAGGTTTCTCCAGATTTTTGTTGCAAAAACTTTTTTCTCGCAATACTTATTCACAATGAAAATTTAGTGTTACAACATGAATTTGAAGTATCGTACTTCGAAATCTTTGCTTAAGAACGTACATTCCAGACATCTTTGTTCTAAATATAAAAACATTGAGTTTATTTGAAAAATATTAATTATTTATAAACAAATGGAACTTTTTTTATTTCAACAGAAAAATTTTATGCGCATTATTCTACAATTTTTCTGGAGAGAAATGTGAAAAGGAATATGTACTTAGTAATTTCTACCATTTCACGAGATATACATAAATTGTTTAATGCGACACGCGAGCGCTCAGAGCATGTTGTGCTTCAATCTATTTAAAATAATAGTTATTTTTCTCTTGAAACACTCATTTGATTGCAGGCAACTTCTATATTAGTAGTTTGACATGAAGAATGTGATGAATTAACCCTGCGCGGTCGTACATGGGTCGATTTCGTCCCAAGCGAAAATTTACTTTGAAATTGCTGGCAAACCAAAAAGAGGGGCGGGGCGCAGCAACCCCTCAAAGAAAACTCAGTAATATATAGACCTGCACGCGCAGTTGGGCCGCCCTCAGCTAGTCATGGACTTTTTAGCGGGACGAATACGACCCAGTGCGACCGGCGTGTGAATAAAAGCGGCGGTTTGAAACTTTCGTTCTTCTCGATTTATTTATTTATTTTTCAGTCTTTTAGTGTAAAGTTCCAATTAAAATCACTTGTATATGTAAAAATAATATTATTTTTCCAGTAAAAATTATCGTCAATATTATTTTTCATAAAAATCCTCCATTTCCCTCTCCTTGAAATTGTGCATTTTCAAATGCTTCAATAATTATACTTTTTGTAGCAGGAACGAATTCAAAAGAATTCTATAAATTCAAAAGAATTCTATGAATTTACAAGAATGCTATGAATTCAAAAGAATTTGAAGAAGTGAATTTTTGATTTTAGGTCGTTTATTGTAATCGTAAGTGAGGTAAGTGTCCCAGTAATCGTGAAGGTCACAATACACGTGTAACTTGGTTAATGTATTGTTAAAGAATATGATAAAAGTAACATTTAGAAGAAAGAGATACCATTTCTTTTTAGAATTTTATAGTATGAATTCAAAAGAACTAAAATGATTCAAAATAGTTCAAGGAATTCAAGAAATTCAAAATTATCCCAGAAATTCGAAAGAATTCAAGGAACTCTAAAGAATTCAAGAAATTCAAAAGAACTAAAATGATTCAAAAGAATTCTAGGAATTCAAAATAATCAAAATGATTCAAAAGAATTCAAGGAATTCAAAAGAATTCGGAGAATTCGAAAGAACTCCAAGAATGCAAGGAATTTAAGAGAATTAAAATGATTTAAAGGAACTTTAGCATTTTATAGTATTAAATGGAATTTCAATTAATTCAAAGTGGACAGAAAAGAGGAAAATTGGCGTCACCAATACTGGTACTAAGATAACGATTACTGGGATGTTTACTCAATTAGGGCTCGTGCACATAAGACGACACACGTTTTTCTTTTTTTTTTTTTGTCTTTGTATCCTCTTGGCTTTGAGGAAATTTTATTTTCGTCTTCATTTAAACAAAGGAAAAACGTGAGACGTAGCATATGCACGACCCCTTATTAAATATTTTAATGAAAATAATTCAAAGCATTAAAAAGAATTCAAAGCATTCAAAAAAATTCAAGGAATTCAAAAGAATGCGAAGAATTCAAAAGAACTCGAAGAATTCTAGGAATCCAAAGAATTCAAGAAATTCAAAAGTATGTATAGCCCAGGTATGTATAGGTCTCTCCAGTGTTAAGATGTCTAATAACACTTATATCCACAACCTCAGTGTCCTTGGGAACGCCAACAATCTTTTCTTTCTTCAGATGAATTTTGGCACATTTATCCAATCCAAAGTCCATCCCAATCTAGAAAAAGTTTATTGGTACATTTCACTTATTCCCTAAGATAGATTTTTGTGCGTCGGCTTTTCTTTTTTATTTACATTAATTTTATTTATTTATTTTTTTCTCCCCAATAATTTTATTTTTGTAATATATGTAAATAAAATTAATTATTGTTCTATATAACTGAAATATAATAACAATATTTAAAACATTTATATTCAAAACATGTTGTCTGTAAATAGTGTCTAACAGTTAAATATGGAACCTGATGTTCTTATTCTAACATCCACCTATATTCCTAAGACGTTATTGCACTAAAACTTATTTACTTAGAATGCTGATTTCTATTTGTTGCTTACTATGTAATGAGTTTGCGAGTCATCAAGTGAGAAAAAAACTACAATGTTATAAATCTGATCCGATGATACGGAAAAATAGGAAAATCAAAAATGGCAATCTGTTGCTGGATTTAAATTACAAGTTTTTAGAGTTTTTATATGAAAGACGGGATGCCAAGACAAATAAACATGGTAATTGAGAAAATATAATTTTTTAAATCCTGGGATACGGAAGACAGATAATTGGAATTAGCAATCTGTTTTTAGGTTTTCTTTTTTAAAAATATTTTGCGTTTTTATATTCTTGTGTTCTCTTTCCTTTTTGGGTATAAGACACAACATAAATTAAAAACAAACCTTAGAAAATTATGAATTTTGAAAATGATAGGCGGAAGGTAGATAATTAAGAATGGTAATTGACAATAGATCTGAAATACGTATTGCAGATAATTAGAAATAGAGATTGAGAGTCAGACCTTAAGGAATGGCAAAACGAAAAGATTCTACATTTGAAAACTTGAGGTACAGAAATGAGAAATTTAATAATGTCAAAATTGCTCTTGAAAATTTATTAATTCATTTATTTCCAGAAACACAAAACAGTAATGTATGTCAATGGTAATAATGGCAGAAAAAATGATGGAGTTACCTTGAGAAATAGCAGTTTTTTCCTCTATTTTCAAACTTTAAAACTTTCGTGTAGTTATTTCGACATTTCTTTGCACTTCTTTGTTCCAGATTTTGTTTCAGATTTTCTGACACTACTTTTTAAAAATATGTCTTTAGTTTGTTTGAATTTTTTAAATTTGTTTTATTTGAGTTCTTCATCTCACTGAGGACTACTCTCTGTGTGATTCAGAATGTAACTGAGTGAAAACCGGCTTTACGAAAAACACATGTTCCCTGAGTGGACAAAAACGTTTTTTTTCGTAGGGTTTGGCTAGGCTCAGTGACGTTTTCCTGAAGCAGATATCCGAGGATGCAGTTTGCTGTTATACTTTCTATTCTAGATTCTTTGAAATGTTTTTAAATACATTCTGACCTATTTTTATTACAAAATTTTTGTAATTTCAATTTGTTAATTTTTCTTCTTGGTTTTCGTATATTTATCAGGATTTTTCAAAAAAATAATTTCATTTTAGTTATTCCTTTTTTATTGTTTTGCATATCTTACCAAAATTTAATGTAATTTTGTAGAGTTTCACATTGTTTGTTTGATTAAAAATTTTTTCTTTTTTTTTGTGTGTTTTTTCCCCCTTCCCAGGGTTATGTAGCTATAAATTTTTTCGTTTTTTTGTTTTATGTTTTGGGGTATTGAACTATTTCGTTTTGTGCAGTAACGGAAGATAGAATTCCGACAGATTTACCACGTCCGCCCGTTCATTAACACTTTCTGTCGTAACTATATGTGCCATTTCCAAAACTAGACGTTTGTTGTATTTTTTAGTTCTATCTAGAATTGTTCTATTTTCAAATTTGAAAACATGATCGGGGTGCCAAGAATGTCTTGTTAACGCGGTTTGCTTTTCTACAGGTTTGAGGTGGTCCCTTTTGTACTCATAAATTCTGGTTTTCAAATATCTTTTAGTTTGTCCGCTGTAGCACGAATGACATCCTCCGCATGGAATACAATAAACTACGTTTGATAGTATGTGTTTGCTTAACTTGTCTTTATTTTTATTGGAAAATCGCGATAAATCGAGGGGATTAGTGAAGGACGTTTTTATATTGTATGGTTTAGGCATTTCCATAATTTTTTGTGACAGCCCTTCTACATAAGGCAAGGAGACAAAATTGGTAAGGGGTTGACTACTATCTTGTTTTTGAACTATGTTTAGTGGCTCAATCAGATTTTCGAGTATCAAAGAAGAAATTGTATAAAAAAATTAGAAGGCTTAAAAGAAAAACAACTCCATGTAAATCCGGAAATAAAGACAAATGAAAAATGGTTAGTTAACTTAACAGATGAAGACACTCCAGAAAATGTGAGAAATATAGCAAGTCTAGACAAGAACTTTGGCATGCAAATCAAAACAAAAGAGATTCCAATTTTGGGACTTATTTCAGATTTTGAGTCGAACATTTACAAGGTCCCGAAAAATGATAGGGCAGAAGTCAGATTAAAGTTAGTAAGTAGCGTCAGCAATTTCATACAAAAAAAACAGTTCGCATAAAGTGGACGAAACTTCAACTATAAAGAATCAACTCCGCGAAGCGTACAAAGACACAAAAAAGTTTCTAAAAGATAACCCCAACATTTTTTTCACTAAGGCAGATAAAAGCAACACAACGATTATTACAAAACGGGATGATTACAAAAAAAAAATGGAAGCGATGGTGGGGGAAAAAAACGTACACGGTTTTAAAAAAAGATACTACACAAAAAAACACGTCCCAAGATACAGCAAAAAAGTTGAAAACTACCAACGGAACAGTACCCTTAATTTATGGCAGCCATAAACACCACAAAGAAGGTATACTCTTAAGACCAGTCATATCTTACTCGGGCAGTCCCGTCCTCCCCCTAGCTTCATTTATAGGTCAAACAATTAAGCTCGTATCAAGAGATTTCGCTATCTCCTTATCTTCGTTTTCCAATAAATCTCCGCGCATATCTAACGGAAGAGGTTTTTTTTAAATAGTGAGGCCCCGGATTTGCCTCTATTGTGTTACATTTTACTAAATCGAGGCTCGGGCGTTTCCCGACTCCTCGTGACTATTCGCAAAACCATTATTTTCATGAACTGGTTCTAAACAACGAATTTGTTTATTTCCATAATTATTACGTAGTGTTCCATTCGCTTCAATAAATTTGCTCACATTCTTTCTATCATTTTCTTGTTCGCTTTGCTCGGTTCTAGAGCTTACATTTTGCGAACTGTTATTTTCTCGCTTATAAATTCCATTTTCAACGGTACCACCTAAAGGTTTCTGATTATTATTATTATTGAAGGAATTATTCGCATTTGCGTAATTAGGACCATTAGCCCATTGACCCTTGTTATGTTGATAATTGCGAGGTCGATCAGCGGACGCATCATAATTTGAATCCCGATTATCCATGTTTGCATGTTGACGTCCATAATTTTCAAAGTTTGATTTTCGCTGATCGTACTCAACATTATTTTTATTATGATATTCTCGCGGATAGCTTTGATTTGGATATCTATTTTGCCTCTGAAATTGTTTCTGTAGTTTTGACGAAGATTTGGATAACTATTATAATTGTTTTCATTATATGCTGAATTTTCACGTGGTGAATAATGCTCAGAATAATTTACAGGGCCTGCTTGGTCTAATGCTTCTAAAAACTCAGTTGATTGTTCTTTCGTGTTTGTATTTCTCATAATTAGTGCCGTTTGTATTTCTTTAGTAAAATGTCTCAATAAACATTTTAACTATTTCGCTCTCAGAGGGTAGTGGAATTAGATCTTTCGCGTTATTTATCACTGTGGTCGCATATTCTGACCTTGAGAGTTTCCCCGGCAAATAATGACCGTATTGTAAATCTTTACCAATTTCAAATCTAATGTCATCATTCCAGAATTTTTTAATGAATTTTTCTCGAAAATATTGTGAGTCATAAGTTGTGTCTTCCCTGATCATATTCCACCATTCTCCGGCCCTGCCTTCCACACATGCTTGAATTACAAATTGAAAATCATTTTTCCTAACGTCGGTTGCTGTTATGTATAATTTGAAATCTTTCGGAAATTTCATGGGGCGCTCGCCTCCCCTACCAGAAAATTTCGGAACAGGGTAGTTTTTTAACCAAGGCATTTTAATTTTAGTGTTGCCCGTCCCTATATTTCTATCTAGGCGTGTTTCTAAAGTATATTGTTGTTCCTCAATATCCTGTAATCGCTTTCTGTTTTGCATATTTGCAACGAGTAGTTCGGCTTGATTTTCATGAATTTCTCCTCTTGTTTTCGTTAATGAGTTTACTTTTTGTTCAACATCGGATATACTCTCTTCTAAATATTTAACCTGAGCCTCGCACCTTTCATGTAGACTGTTAGCTTTACTGTCAATTTTTTTGATTAAGTTCTTAGCAAAACATTCTATTTTATCGTGTACCACCGCGAGTTCTTGGCTATTATTTTCCCGGCTTGCTTTAACATAGTCATATACTCTATTTTGACCAGTAAATGTTTCGTTAACCCTTGCTTGTAGGTTATTCATACCGCTCTTAATAATATTAAATCTTTCATCCTCTGAGTAAGGCTCATTAATTCGTGAATTATTTTCCGCTGTCATTGTGTTCGCGATATTTACATTTGAGTTATTTACGTCTATCGGGAGATCAGACGTTTCATTGTTGATGTTGACATTCAATCCAACAGGATTTTCTGCGTTGTTTAGTGTGGGTAGATCATTATCTGTTTGAGATCTTTCACCATCCGATCTATTCATAGATTCATCGATCGATAGTTTTTCGTCGTTTTCCAAAACCGAGTTGGACCATTTAATTTCTTTATTCCCTTTCCTTTGCGGATTGTTTTTGATTTGATTTTTATCAGCCATTTTTGCTAGTTAATTTTATTCTCAAAATTGAAAAAAAAATTTGATTCTATATCTTTCAAGATTCAGAACCAATTTCTCAAAGGCTAAGTTTTAAAATTGATTATTAAACCCAATTAAAAACTTTTATTCTTGTTTAAATAGTAATGTAGAATTTAATGGATTTAGTTTAATGGATTTAGTTTCTGTATAAATAGAAACGATTAGCCTTGCTAATGTGTTTTCATGCTCGAAAGTTAATGAGTTTCTTTTTGGTTCGACCATAACATCAATAAAATTCAATTAAAGTGTCATCATATGTTTATGATCAGTCTGTAATCGAATACAATGAGCTTGTAATATATCCGGCGCGACGGTTTACGCAATATTTACTTTTGCGGAACACCTGTATTTCAATTCTTATTTTCCCATATTTTTCGTGATTTCGATCGACGAAAATATCTAGTTCGTTCTTCTTTCAAGAACTTCTGTGTCCCACCAGGGGTACCAGTTGTAACGTTATTCTTCTACTACCAACATAAATTATATTTTCTACCACCAGAAATCTTAAGGACAACTCCGTTTTAATTATTATGATTCAAGTTTTAAATTAAATTCTATCGAACATTTCCTCTCCTGAAGTTTATTCACGAGAAAACGGATTATTCGACCATTTAATGTGTCCTGTTCAAGAAATTGGTCCCGAGTATACACGTCGGTTCCAATCTTGGGAGTACGATAAACCTGAAACGAATTGATCTGTTATTGACGACAATATAAAAAGAACTGTTGAAATATAAAAATATAAATATAAAAAATATAAAAATAAAAAATATAAGAAATATGAATATAAAAAGAACTTTCTCTGTGACTTGTGGTTCCCAGTTATCATTAAATTGTACTTCACTTTTCTCTATCTTTAGTCCCCGGAATTTTTGCATTGTCAACCAAACATTTGAATTTTTAAGTCTCAAGAGATGATTTTTTTCGACGACAGGTAAATTTTCAACCTGAAAAGTTGAATTTTCGACAAAAAAGTTCATCTTCAGCCAAACGAAATGAATTTTAAACTAAGAAATATGACCTTTCTGCCATAGAGGTGAAATTTCAATGCAAAAGAACGAATTTTCTACAAAGCAGTTGACATTTCGAACAGCTAAAATGAATTAAACAAAATAGTTGTAGTTTCAACAAAATATTTGAAGTTTTTACCCTAGGACAAATTTTCAGTAAATTCATAAATTTGTAAACAAATAGTTGAATTTTCAACTAAAAGAGTGGTTTAAAACCAGCAATAAAATAGTTAAATTTTCACATAAAAAAACTAATTTTCAGCAATACAAAAATGAATGATTAACCAGTTGGATTCAAAGAAAAAAGACGAATCTTGAACAACTTAGTTGTTACAGAATCCATTTCAAATCAAGCAGATTGTACTCGCCAAGTCGCAGAATCTCAAGGAGATGAAATATTCTGTTTTTTAGGGAAACTAGGCAATACGTATTGTTCCGATTTCCAAAACTACCCCTACCAGAGCACATTTAAAGAACACCATCTACGGTGTCTTCAACTAAGACCTCAAAAAAATAAAAATCACAAGACACGCATTTTCAAGACTGTAGTAAATATCCTTATAACCACAGAAATGTCCAGCAACCCTCAAGAACCACCCCTACCTCATTTAACGAATCCCGTTTGGATTGCCTTCATCTAGAATCGTCAAAGAATGTTCAAATTAATAATAATCACAAAACACGCATACTCAAGACTGTACTAAATATCCTTATAACCACGGAAATATCCAACAACCCTCAAAAACTATCCCTACCACATTTAACGAACCACATCTCGACTGCCTTTATGTAAAATAGTAGGGGTAGTTAATGAGGGTTGTTGGATATTTCTGTGGTTACAAAAATATTTAATACAGTCTCGAAAATGAGTGTCTTGTGATTATTATCAATTTAACATTTTTTGGGGGATTTCAGATGAAGGCAGTCGAGACGGGGTTCACTAAATGAGGTAGGGGTAGCCTTTGAGAGTGGTTGGATATTTCTGTGGTTATAAGAATATTTAGTACAGTTTTGGAAATGCGTGTCTCGTGTTCATTATCAATTAAATTTTTTTTTTGCGATTTCAGATAAAGGCAGTCGAGACCGGGTCCGTTAAATGAGGTACGGGTAGTTTTTGAGGGGGTTTGGATATTTCTGTGGTTATGAAAATATTCAATACAGTCTGGGAAATGCGTATCTTGTGTTCATTATCAATTAAAATATTTTTTGGCGATTTTAGATGAAGGCAGTCGAGACGGGTTTCGTTAAATGAGGTCGGGGTAGATCTTGAGTGTTGCTGGATATTTTTGTGGTTATAAGAATATTTATTACAGTCTTGAAAATGCGTGTCTTGTGATTATTATGAATTAAAATTTTTTTTGGCGATTTCAGATGAAGGCAGCCGAGGCGTGGTTCGCTAAATGAGGTAGGTGTAGTTTTTGAGGGTTGTTGGATATTTTTGTGGTTATAAGTATATTTAATACAGTTTTGGAAATGCTTGTCTTGTGTTCATTATCAATAAAAATTTTTTTTGGCGATTTTAGATGGAGGAAATCTAAGCGGGGTTCTTTAAATAAGGTGGGGGTAGTTTTTGAAGGTTTTTTGATATTTCTGTGGATATAAAAATATTTAATACAGTCTCGGAAATGTGCGTCTTGCGATTATTATCAATTTAATTTTTTTTTGCTATCTTAGATGGAGGCATACGAGACGGGGTTCGTTAAATGCTTTAGGGGTAGCTCTCGAGGGTTGTTGGATGATTCTGTGATTATAAGAATATTTAATACAGTCTTGAAAATGCGCGTCTTGCGATTATTATCAATTACAATTTTTTTTTGCGATTTTAGATGAAGGCAGGCGATACGGGTTTCGTTAAATGAGGTAGAGGTAGGTCTTGAAGGTTGCTGGATATTTCCATGGTTATAATGATATTTAATACAGTCTTAAAAATGCCTGTCTTGTGATTATTAACAATCAACATTTTTTGGGGGGATTTTAGATGAAGGCAGTCGAGACGGGGTTCATTAAATGAGGTAGGGGTAGTTTTTGAGGGTTGGTGGATATTTCTGTGGTTATAATATTATTTAATACAGTATTGGAAAGGCGTGCCTTGTGTTCATTATCAATAAAAATTTTTTTTGGCGATTTTAGATGAAGGAATTCTAAGCGGGGTTCGTCAAATAAGGTGGGGGTAGTTTTTGAGTGGTTTTCGATATTTCTGTGGATATAAAAATATTTAATACAGTCTTGGAAATGAGCGTCTTGCTATTATTATCAATTTAAAATCTTTGTGCGATCTTAGATGAAGACAGACGAGACGGGGTTCGTTAAATGCTGTAGGGGTAGCTCTCGAGGGTTGTTGGATATTTCTGTGGTTATAAGAATATTTTATACAGTCCTGGAAATGCGTTTCTTGTGATAATTATCAATTGAAATTTTTTTTGTCCGACCCCCCCTTGAAAACGCGCTATTGCATGCACGTGAAGCAGGCCTAATATGGCCGTTTCCAACCCAGTGACGTTCGCACATGCGCACTCCGCCGCCGGGCCTACATGAGAATTTACGACCGCTACATGAAACTTTACGCTGTCTACATAAAACTTTACGCCCGCTACACATACACTGCACCCCGAAAGTGAGCACATGGAGGAATTGATCTTTATATTTGAAAAAATTGTATTGCTATTGGGATCTGAAATCATGACGTCACAGCGTCACGTGATAGGCAATATGGAGGCAACAACGGGGTCACTTTACCTTCATTCCAAGTAAGACAGCGATTAAGAATATAACCTAAATCTTTCACAGATTCCATAAAGGGGATGACACGTCCATTTGCATATATACTTTTGCTGAGTATTGTCTAGAAAAAAATTAGTAAGAAAAAGCACGAAATATGTGTTTTGTTAAAAAAAAATGTTATCAGCAATCAAAATATTCAATAATTTTAATATTAAATAACTTTTTAAACAATGATACTAAAGTTTAGTGAAAAAAAAATTCTGTTTTTGAGTGAAATAGCCTAATTGAACACTTTTTCTTAAAATTATTGATAATAATGTTTGCTAATAATCAAGAGTTTCTACATACAGACTATCTTTTTTTAAATTAATCATAGCAATTCCAGTTATTAAAAAAAATCCTACAGTAAACGACATAGTTAACTGTTTGTTTATACAAATTAACTTCAACATTAAGTGAATTATTCATGTTCTCTGAGTATATCAAAATCTTAGTGGCATCGCCTAAACAGTAATTTTCGATTCCAATAAATTAATATTTTGAATTCCAATAACAAATTTTATAAATGAAATACCTATTACTGGCTCTTTCTTACTGAAAAGTTTTTTAAAAGAAATTGTACAGATCATCTTTTATGATAGAAAGTATTTTGCACGTATATCGTATCAATTTTCATATAATAAATCAACAATAAACAATTATTGTTATTAATAATATAATTATTACAAATAATATACTGGTGACTTGTATAGAATATATAGTCTGTAAATTCGCTTTAAATAATCGGCTTTTTCTGACAGGGCTTGAATTATGAATTTATTTACACTGAGTACATCTACGGTATATATGATACATATCGAGTTTACTTTTTTATTTTTGTTTTAGAAAAAAAAACTTGCGTTGAGTAAATAATTATATTGAAACAGAAATTGATGAATATACTCGATAAGTTTTCTGAAAAAAGTAATGCTGATTATTTCTAAAAAAAAAACTTTCAAATCCGTTCACAATTGCGACCTGTAGACTATTTTGAATTGTAATTCCCGAGCCAGCCCACTGTGCAGCAGGAAAAGTAAACACCAAAGGTTTTATTTTTACTCGGGACTTTGCCTGAGCCTGTCGGGCACTTCGCGATTTGCCAAGGCAGAGTCCGAAGTGAAAGTGCTACTTTGGACATAGCCTGACACCGCTCAGTCAATTCGCGGAGGGACCAGGCAGACTGCAGGGTGACGGCACATCGGACTTTGCCTGTAAATTATAGATAGTGAAAGTCCTTTTTAATAGAATGTGGTTATCACAACTATATTCTTGAGTTTCTTCTCTGAAATGTAAGAGATGTTTTTGAAGTTAAAGCTGTTACTTCGTACAGAAAAGAAGAAGAAATCGGCAAAGTTCAAAGGGATTGTTTTTCTTCAGCCCTTAAGGCCCGAGGCGTTTATTTGGTGTCAGAACGAGCACGTTACTTTCGTAGTTGCTCTTCCGATGCTCAGATTCTTCTGATTAGGTCGTTAAACTTAATAATCTACCCACAAAACTGCCTTAAATTAAGAAACGATGCCGAGATATCCACAGAAAAAAAACTGGATGTAAAAAGCGTTGCGGGTAATCGTTAAAGCAGGGTAATAGTCAGCTGATTACTCCCAACTGAGGTAAATCTTCCGTGGTCACGGGCCTGTAACGTGCTGCCTCTAGCGAAGTCCGCCAGAGATATCTGCGATTCACCACGGTGAGTTTACTCCAGTCGCAGTTACCCGGCTGGCAGTTACCCGGCTGGCGGTTACTTCACTTCTCACATTACCTGCAACATTTTTTACTCTCAGTTTTTTCTGTGTCGTTGGTGTAAAACTAATTGTAATTATCTGTATGGTATCTCTTCGTGTTGCGGAAAACTTTCTTTATACGCAGTTACTTATTGCAGCGTTAAGTGACATCCTTATTCTTTTTCAAATAAATGATGGTTGAGATATAAATGAAGAATTCTTGTTTAAAATTTTTCTAAACAACACTGTCCAATGCTGATCCTCGAAAGAATGCCGAATCCGGTGTTGTTTTGAGTAGCAACAAAAATAATACACGAAAACAAATGAAAGCACAATGAAAATCTTCATTGTTGAAAAACAGATACAATGAAATGCACACCTACGGTTTTCTGTGAAGAGGATAGAGATATATCTCCCAAAAAAGGTTCAACGACCGGAAGGCTTTCATGTATCGTTTTTTAAGCGATATGACGCCTACTCGACCTTGCGGTTATTTGGGATTGATAATAATATAACATAACGATGCATGTGATGTAAAAAAGGTCCCACTCGAGTGCCACAAGGCTGAGGTGTCCCGCGGCTAGTGTCAACGTTTGACTTTACGAGGGAGCTGGCAGCCAGTAGAATGGAAGAAAGGCTGAAGAGTGCAGGGGGTCTGTCATGTACAAAGGCCCCCCGTCGTGACGAGACCAGCCCTCTCGACTCCCGGATGAGTTAATGTTATCCCCTTCTATCCTTCCTACATGTATAGAATGTAGGTGCGTTTCTATTAAATAGACGTCAATCATGATTTATGCCCAAATGTCTAAAGGAGAACAGAGAGAAGGAATGCAAAGAAGAAGACTTGATTAACCAAATCAGACATAAGAACATTTATTAGGGATCGTATACTCATCTGAAAAACATGAGCTTCGTCATGCAAGCACGAATCTGCCTTTTTTAATTCTAATTAAAATTCATATACCAATGGAATTATCGACACACGGTCCATTGTGCTTGCCTCCTTTTTGAGAAATGCACATACCTATAATCTATACGGATTAGGGTGGTCCTTATTTACTTTTTACATTCTCATCTCAATGAGAAGGTATTGGTTTTATGTGAAAAATGACTTTCGCGGATTCAATCAAATCAGTGTCACGAAATAAAATAAAATATCCTAAATTGCAGGTTAGTGGTACTCTAACCTCAAATTTTGGACAGGTGCTTGTATTTCGTGATACTGAAAGGTCGTGAATCGACAAAAGAATGGAATCTGGCTGAGAAAATCCATTCTACACTTGAGAGATATTACTATTTGTACATTTATGACTTTTTCATTTAGAATATTTTCTCGAAAAAGTTGTCTGCATTTCCATGAAGGCATGCCAAAATACTCAATTCAAGGCTTCCCGCTCTTCGGGCCTCTTTTTTTTAATTGGTCATACACTGATGCGGGCGTGGCCGTACAACCCGAACAGGGACCGTGGTGGGAGATTACGAAACTGCGCAAATTAGAATAAGCGTGTATAGGGGGTGTAGAATAACGGAACTGTAGAATAAGCAAACTGTAGAATAAAAGA
Source organism: Andricus grossulariae (assembly GCA_011634705.1). Lineage (NCBI taxonomy): Eukaryota > Metazoa > Arthropoda > Insecta > Hymenoptera > Cynipidae > Andricus > Andricus grossulariae. The sequence continues at coordinate 63,573,615 of JAABKJ010075445.1, read as the reverse complement.
AAGTTGACTGTATTTTGTTTTAAAATTTGTCTTTTTTTTGTATACAAAACTAATCTTCTGGGTTCAAAATTCAACTATTTCGATACGAAATTAATTTTTTTAATTGAAGATGCATTATTTTAGTTACAAGTTCATTTCTTTGCTAAAAAATTGAGCAAATTTTGTTGAAAATTTGTTTTTTTCTCGTTGAAAATGAATTTTTTGCACTCAAAATTTAGTGTATCATTTTTGTTAAAAAATTCACCTTTTCAGTTTCAAATTGAGCGGTTTGGTGCAAGAACGGCCTACTTGCATTTTACGTAAGGTCGTAAGTCCAATCCAGACTAGTCATGTGACTAAGCTGCTCGCGAGATAAAACAGTGCGATACATAAGGACAGCTGACAGCCAAATAGAAATCCGAATCCTAAGCTAATTCGTAAACACGAAAGTTAGGTTAGGAGAAGAGTCAACTTTTTGTATATAGTAGTAGGGATATGGGGCCACTACTTCACTTACCGACAGATGGCGCCACCGTCACTAGTTACCGTCCCCAATACATGGCGCTACTAACAAAGAAAGGGTTTCGTTCCGTGCTAAGTTATCGGCGGTCGGTAAAACAGTGAGTTTGGTAATGCAGATTCCTGCTGTGATGACATTATAACATCAGTCGGTAAAATAGAGAGGTAGGTAATTTCAAGGTTCTGTTCCATGCTAAGTCGGTAAAACAGTAAGGTTGGTAATGGAGATTCTTGCTAAGTGAACATTATAAGGTTTTGTTCCATGCCAAATCGGCAAAACAGTGATGTTGGTAATTTACATCCCTGCTAAGTTAACATTATAAAATTCGGTTCCGCGCTAAGTGACCATTGATCGGAAAAACAATTTATCACAAATGGCCGGTGAAACAGATAATTCGTTAATTTTTTATATCAGCATTTTATCATCGGTCGGTAAGGTAGGAAATTATGTTACTATCAGTCGATAAAACAGGGAGGTCGGTTTTTTCTATTGTCATTTTACCATCGGTCGGTAAGGTAGGCAACAATGTTACTATCAGTCAGTGAAACAGGGTCGTCGGTAATTTTTCATATTTTCATTTCATAATATGACGGTAATGTAGGGAGTTATGTTACCATCACTCGCTAAAACAGGTGAGTTGGTAACTTTTTATATTATCATTTTACCATAGGTCGGTAAAACAGGGGACATCGATAATGCACATCTCCAGCCACACATGAAGCGTCAGTCGCTATATCAGGAGCCTACCTTATCAATCGGGTGTAAGTAACTGAGGACGTCACTCAGTACTTTATGCCAACACTAATATCAATGTATCAACAGTCGGCATTGCATTTATCGGCCGTTGAATTGATTCTCAGTCTGTCCGTGATTTACCGACATACTGTGCATGCCTACAATTTTAAATTACCATATGGATAATACTGAGAATTTAGAAAGGGTAATATTACAGTGGTAGAAAAAGTTGATATAAATTCTCCGTTGATCTTTTCTGCCTGTTTGAAATCCTAGTATGATATATCGTGGTCTTTCTATTTGCGTGGAAGTCTTTACCTTCCACACATGGTTCTGAGCGGCGGGGATTAGAGGATATTCAAACATTTCCCAGGATCGAAAACTCATTGATATAAGAGAATCCTTTTCAATATACTTTAGCAACTGTGTCTTCTGACGATTTTCAGGTGGAATATAGGGAACCATCAATTCAACTTTATGTAGTACAATTTTAAAATCTCCGGGTTTTCCTTGCGCTGGTTGAATAATAGCATTAATTTCTGTGCGTGATCTTGTTAAGATTAGTTCATGTTTAGCATTTACAATAATCTTTTGATAATCTTCAGCAAATCCGAGGATCATGCAGAGTGGGATACTTACATCAAAGTATCCAGCTTCATTTTTTATTCGAGCATTCAGATCTATATCAAGGCAGCCTGTATTCTCAGTATAATTAAGCTGATTAGGAGTCAAGGAAATGTAAGTCTTCAATTTGCTGGTATTTTCAACATTTTTACATTGGTGAATCTCCATACCATTCAATTCATACTGAATTTCATCAAATAAAAAGCAAATGGCGTTACCAATTAGATTTGTTGCCGCAACAGCTGCATTGCCATCAGCTTCAACTAATCTCCCATGCATATGTAATGAGCTTTTACTTGGAAGAATGCATAAATCTTGATGTTGCACTGCAATTCGTATCTCATCACTGTTTTTATATAATGATGAAGCATAAGGTTGATGAGCATGAACTTCATAGAGTGCTATAGATTCATCATAACTTACTGGAGCTGGAACGTTCAGTATTTCTTCCATCTTTGTAACAGCGACAAATAAATAATATATAAATTAGTGGTCGCTTTTTCTTCTTCTATTTCCTTCTTGAACAAGTCTGAGACCTAGTTTTTTGAGGAAGCGCACGTTCTGAGATGTTAATCTCTTGCGAGCTGACTCTAATGACCAACAAACGTTTCATGATATAAGATTTGGAAATGTATTGTGTGTGTGTGTGGGGGGGGGGGGGGACTTTACACCGATGAATATATGAGGATTCAGAATTATTTTAATTGCACTGATTTTTCGGTAAATTATTTTGAACAAAATAGAGAAATATTTATAAGAAAAATACGAGTAACCATGCGCCATCCCTGAAATTATTATCGGTTCAAGAAATGTCGAGAATTCGAATAAATCAAACAGAAATATTCAAGATGGCTTAATACCCAAAATTTTCAAACACTTTGAAAATCCTTAAGGCTCAAAATGTCTCTAATGTAATACCTGCACAGCAACGGATATCGGCCGGATATCCTGATAATTTTCAAGGATATCTTGGGGATGACCTAGGGATATCCTGATTCAATGATGTGGGACATCTGTGAGAAATCCGCAGGACGTCTCAAGGATATCCGTTCCTGCGTTCCCAGAACTGAAGCTGCGCGGCGGCTATACCGCGGGGCAGAGAGGAGAAGACATGTTCACTCAAGCGTGACAAACAACAGAAGGGTCGCACACCCCGCGCGTTAGTTGCATCAGGTTACGTCATGCCTCGCGATATAACAGAAATGATTCACTAGGTCCTGCTTGTTTACGCTCTATTCTAAGGGGCAGCATTAACCATAAAGGCAGTGCTGAATGAAAAACGGCAGTGTTAAACTTCGATTTCTGGCAGTGTTAAATTTTTCACTCAGATAGTAAATAATGAATAATAAACTATAAGACAGAACACAGATAAAAGCTTGAGGGTAAGAGAAAAAGTTTTTTGTGCATGTGTTGACCTGGAAAAAGCGTTTGATAGGAAGGATAGAAGCAAACTTTGGGAAGCCCTGAAAGAGTACGGAGCCAAAGGATATCTCCTACAAGCAATAAAAACAATATATGCTGGTAGCAAAGCGATTGTAAGAGGTAATGGGAAACTGAGTGACTGCTTCGATATTATACAAGGTGTTAGACAAGGATGCGTTATTTCCTTATGGCTATTTATTATAGTCATGGACAAGTGTCTAAGAATGGCCCTCCTTGATGAAGAAGGTGTGGACCTCGAGACAATGAGGGTACATGGGTTAGTGTTCGCAGATGATAAGGTTGTGATGGCAGAGTCAATCGAAGACTTGCAAAGAATATTAAACAAACTAAATGGAAGCATGAAGAACATAGGACTCAAAATTAACGTAAATGAAACAAAAATTATGGTGTTTAAAGGAAAGGGAGAGAAAACAATATGCAGCATTGTCCTAAATGATGAGAGAATAGAACAAGTTGATAAGTACGTATACCTTTGTAGCTTATTTACTAGTAACGAAAAGATAGATGGGGAGTTAGATAGGCGTATAAAGGAGAGCAAGAATGTTATCGGTACAGCAGGGCCTATTCTCAGGAGTAAAAATATATCAAATAAGGCTAAAAGGGCAATACATAATTCTATATGTATACCGACTGTGTTGTACGGAAGCGAGACGTAGACCTATCAGGAAAAGGATACAAGTAAAATTAATGCAATTAATATGAGATCACTAGGCGTGATGTGCGGAAAAACACTGATGAACAAAGTGAGTAATGAGATAATCCTTAAAGAATGTGGTGTCGAGGAGACACTAGTTAACGCATGTGATAGAAATTTACTAGGATGGTTTGGCCATGTTGAGAGAATGAAAGATGAACGACTAAAAAACAAGTGTGTAAAGGTGAAGTAAATGGCAGTGTGCCCAGAGGCAGACCGCGGGAAGAATGGTTAGAATGTGTAAAGCTTGCATAAAAAAAGGCATGTACGTGAAGGAAGCTAGAAAGGTATGTCAGGACAGAAAAGTGTGGCGACATATAGTTTTTAAAAAGAGTGTCAGTGGAGTGAATGACGTCTGAAGGAAAAGACTTAGGATACTAATGGGACTTTGTGGAGAGCTTCACATGATGACTGTGTGAGGCTCTTCACTTGGGGTGATCACCAAAGAGATTGATAAGCAGCCTGGGTCGGAGCAGTGTCGCGGAACGAACGTGTTATCTAAATAAATAACATGGAAATTCTAGATCGATCTAAAAAAGTCTATACCCTCTCCCCTACATTGCTCGCTTCCTCACCGAGTGAGTCACGTTTACCACGAAATGACTTGATGTTCATCAAGGTAATATTAAGGTACCATTGAGTTATCATTGGGCTAAATGGGCATAATGGTATAACATAACATAATAAGCAAATATATAACTAGTTTATTATTTATGATACAGTAAGAAAGATAATTTGTGAATGATTTTGTTTGGAAACACATCAGTTATAGAATAATGCAGTTTAAAAGGCTCGACGCCTCGGAGGAGCGGATGATTTTTCCTATCTCACAATTCCTTCCCACATCTGCCACATTTAAAACTTGGAACTTTGATAACCTTTTATTCAGCTCACGCGGCAGGCCATGCACCCAATAGACAGTGTTAAAATTTCCTTAGAAAATATGCCCTGATTTGCAGATTCTCATATTTCTGACATGTACATGCTTTTTTGTGACTATCATTCAGCCTAATTCGATGAAAAAATACCAATTAATAATTATCAGAAGTACCCACCTCAGTCGAAACTTTTATTTAAAGCTTTATTGCTTCATGCCTTTCCCGTTAGACCATTTTGGAAGCAGTGGAGTAATGATATTGATTATTATTATTCATTACTATCTCTCTGTTGCCAGAGTTGAATAAAACGACAGCATTCCGTTAAGATTTATTTACACCCCATTTTGGGTTTAAAGTGAAATTTTTGTTATTTCATACACGGAAAGAAATTTAGGACAGCTGTTGCGTTTGATGTAGTAGGGCAACACAACCACGATTTTAACGCGACATACGTGTATAAGGGTTCAACTTTTATCTTAATTATCTCAGCTCAGGAGAGGACAATATTTTTTAAATTTCGCAAACGCTTAGATAACATTGCAAAGAACCTATAGTCAAAGTTTAAACAAATCCGTAAGAAAAGTGTGGTCGTGATCGTACCTCCTTCAGAAATACAAACTTTACAGAATGTCGCATCATGGTGGCTAAATACGATAATCATAATCTTTCTATTGCGCTATTATTGACCCCAATTTTCTCAAAACTTTCAAACTGAAAAAGGTTCAATCTTTTTTTTTAATTTATTAATACTAAACCTTTTTAAAATGTTTTACCATATATCTGAGAGTATGCCTACGTGCATAACTCCATATCGACGAAATTCCTCTTTTGATATCAAAGCCATGAAGGAAAAGTAAGTAGGGGTATCATCCCACTTGTTTGGCAACCAGAGGTAGGAGAAACGCCTCGAAGTGCATTGCTGTTGTCTTGTCACGTGTTATCCCCATTCCACTGGCTGAAATTATTCGTAACGTTGTGAATCCAAATGAATGTCATTTTCTGCCGTTAACGTTTTCATTTATATGAACCTCAACCATTTTCATCTCACTTCAATCTTGTTTAATCCCATGATGACTTCTGGCATCAAATGAATACATTTTGATTATGCTGTAGTGTGTAGAAACTGAAGGCGAGTTAATCCCATTTAATGCTGTAAGGCGAGGACGAATGTTGAAGTCAATTTAATTCCTTCCGTAAAGTGTAATTGTGAACATTTTAATCCAGAACAATTCTACTTAACTCAAAGTGCATACAAGTCAATCTCGAGCAATTCCTCCCACGACCAAATTCACAACAATTTGAAACTAAACGAATGTTATTTTTGGCCATATTTGAATGACACGTGACACAACAACAGCAATGCGCACATGCGCGGATCCGAATCTTCTTTTGCAAGTCGGCTGAACACGAACGATCTCTTCTAGGTTGTGCTTCCCACTCCCCACTTACAGTGATACTGCTCCTTACTATTCCTTCTCGATGAATGCAAACACATTAGTATATATTCGTTGAGAAATATTTGTACATACCAGTTCCAGCACCGACATCCATAACAGTTTTATTTTTAAAGTTGTCTTTGCAATCAAAAATTGCATGTTTGTAAGATAGTATTCGGGTATTATCACTTAGCATTAACTGGTGGACCTAAAAATAGTGTAATCTTCGAATTAAATGTTACATCATTCTACAGCAATTTCAAATAAGAAAAAGACTGAAAAAAGTAGTTAAAAAAATTGATTATTTGATTATTTCACGAATTATACGATTATATTCTATTAATGGATCACTGATTCAAATTAGAGGATGACTGATTGAAATTAGAGAATCAATGTTTTCGCGTTGTACTCTTTAAAAACACTTTAAATTTTGTATAGAAATAAACTAATCTTTCTGTTGAAAGCTCGAATCAATCAGAAGTTGTCGAAAAATGACATACTATTTAACAGGTTGGGAAAAAGTAGGATGACGATTGCTGCAAACTTTACATTATCTAGTGTACGATGTTGGGCTGCCATAGATTGAGTTAATAAATTCCTGGATAAAACGCTATAAACCTACAAATATCAATACGAGGCACGTGGAAGATCCGACACGCCAAAAAATGAAGGCCGGAGACAAGTGCGAGGAGTTCATGACTCGACTTTTTAGCGTACATTAGATTACAATGTTTCAAGAGATTTGAAAGATTTTCGAAGATTTAAATTATTTTACGGAATTCGGTTGCCGAATTGAAAACATTTCCCAAAATAGAAAATATATTGGATTCACTTTGGACATTATCAACTGTAAGCTATTCGGATTGCCGAGTTCATTTTGAATTAGTTTCAGTACGGATTTCCAAGTTGAACCTTTTAAGTTCTTGTACTATGTTCCTACGCAATTCGATCCAAATCGGTCGTTATCAACTGTAATCTATTCAGAATGCTGAATTAATTTTAAACTGGTTTCTGGTTGGATGTCCCAATAGAACTTTTTAGAACGCGCATCAAATTCATACGTCAAATTAATTTGTGAAAATCATAGTTTAACCTATTTTGAAATATCAAAACCTGTACCAAACTCTCTTTGCATCTAGGCTTATAATATATTTACCCATGCAGCATTTTAAAAATGTTGTAGTGCATACTGAATCTTTTTAAACTATTTTCTATTCTGTCCTTAGCTATGGGATCAGGTGAAAGTACAGGGCTGTGTTGCAGTTACCCACATTTTCAAGTATATGCTTTGAAGTACACACTTCACGTATACTTTTACTATACCAAATGTCTGCCCACCCTTCGAAGTATACACTTTCATGTATCGAAAAAATATACGCATAGCGCAAAGTGGATAATTCAAAGTATATGGGGTAAGTCGAGGAGAGATGGTACACGTGGAGACACGAGACATTCCTCGCTATTTTGAGCCTGTCCAACCGATCGAGCTGCCTTTGAATTGTTTTATAATTGAATTTGAATTGTTTCAGGTGAATTATTCTGCGCAACGCTTGGGAATGAGCCAAACATTTCTGGTGCGCGTGAACAATTATTCGTTTTTTTCCTAATTAGTTCAATAAATTTGATTTTATTTAATTTTAATTTTATTAAATTTATTAATTTATTAATATTATTAAAATTTTATTATATATATAGTAAGGTATACCTACCCTACCCCTGTGCGTTAGCAGCCGGCTGTACGTTCGAGTACGAAGGCTTCGTAATGCATTACTATGTAATGCCGAAGAGGTGAAAAAAGCATTTAGAGGCACGAAGAACTTCTCCGGTACTGGACCAGATTGTATCAAGAACTTCTGGTGGAAGAAGTTTACTTCTACACACCAACATTTACACCTATATACCTATCTACCCTATACCTATATACCCATCCACACATTACTACTATCCAACCGAGCAATTCACGCCTTCCCCGAAAGGGAAACGGCTTGATGATATAATAATAATAATAATAAAAAATCTTCTGTCAGGGACTCCTTAAGGTTTATTATGTTAATATATTCAAATTACAATGAACGTTATTCAGTACGAAATCATTATTTTATTTATTTAACATATTGAAAGAAAAATTAGATCATTATTTCAGTACGCTTCGTGAAGTCGCATGAAAGTCTCATTTCACTCTCACGCGTGCGAGTAATATGCGTAGCATATGAGACTATAATTGTTATCTGGGTAGGTTCCTGCCACTTTGACATTGCAAACTTCCACACATTCTATTGCTTGGAACGGATCATATATTTCAATTATACTTTATTGGCCTCAACTAGAGCCCGATTAGAAATAGGAAATACTCGTCAGAGCCCCACTAGATCCCTTGCAAAATTTCTGCACGTGAGGCCTTTCCGTCAAGCTCGGGTTTCTGATGCTTCACATGATGCTTATCAAATGTTGTAATCAGACTATTTCAACAAATGGCTTTTTCCATTATACATTTTTTGCTGGGTACTTTGAAACTTGTCTTATCTCATATACTCATTACTTACATATATGTCAATGTATTATCATCAGAAGCTTATAAAAAAGGGGTATATAATTTTTAATAAGTTATAACCTAAACATATAACTTTTTTCGATGTGGCTTCCCCTATACTGTTAGAAATTTCTGTAATAATTTTCAGAAATGCGTGGCTAAAGATTTATGCAGTAAGCGTTTCCTCATTTCACTAAACAGGAACGGAAATTTCAGAAACGACAAAGTATATTTTTCCAGACAATATAAATATTAGTGATACAATATGAGTGCATTCAATATAAATGAATTTGTATGTATCTATATTACAATAAGTCTAACAGAAAAAACTAGTAAGTGACACTTGCCACAGAGACAATTTTTCGACATGTGCAGGGAAAAATAACCTTTATGACAAATTTCACTTAATAGTTTTCTGCGTTTGACAACAATATTGAATCGAATTTATGAGGAAAGCCTATCTTTTCTGATAAAAAATTGTTTTTTTGCACATTCAATCCACTGCTGATACAACCTAGATACGTACATAGCCGATTGAATAAACTTTGTTCATATTGTCTTCCTATATTTATATTGTTTGGAGAATTACAGGCTGCGTAATTATTTTTAAATTACTCAATTACAACGTTTCGAAAATTTTCACAGGACGTTATTTTAAAGCTTATCTCTATTTAAAATTCCGACGTCGGGAGCGACGTCGTAAACTACGTAGAAAACGACGTCGTATATTACGTATGGAACTACGTCGGAAACTATGTAAGAAACTACGTCAGAAATTGGAATAGTAAACGACGTAGGTTCCGACGTCGTTTCATACGTGGTTTCCGACGTCGTTTCATACGTAGTTTACGACGTTGATTCATGCGTAGTTCACGATGTCGATTCATCCATGGTTTACTACGTCGTTTCCGACGTGGTTTGCGGCATCACGAAAACTATTTTTGTGATAATATAATTATTAGAATCATATATTTAGTAAAATTATTTATTTGAAGTCTTTATTGCAGGAATGGTTTTCGTGATGCCGTAAACCACGTCGTAAGCCACGTATGAATCGACGTCGTAAGCTACGTATGAAACGACGTCGTAAACTACGTATGAAACGACGTCGGAAACCACGTATAAAGCGACGTCAGAGCCTACGTCGTTTACTATTCCAATTTCTGACGTGGTTTTCTACGTCGTTTCTGACGTAGTTTCTGACGTCGTTCCATACGTAGTTTATGACGTCGTTTGCTACGTGATTTACTACGTCGCTTCCGACGTCGGAATTTAAAATAGGGTAATAGTGTATTTGTATTGAAATTATTTAAAAACACGGTTTACACCTATTTTTCATCAAATACACGTCATACCCTGGAGGACCGGCCGAACGCAAGCATTATGCTTCAGCGTAATGCTAAGGTAATGCTAAAGTAATGCTAAAGTAATATGGCATTATAATTATTAAAAGAAACAAAATAAATATGTTAACTGTTGCAATTATAATAATACGTTGAAATTTACGTTGAATGGACACTCCGTCATTGCAAAGAGTTTCTTTTTCAGCGTTAAAAAATGAAAAAATAATGTGGCCGTCATTGGAGTCTACCTACGACGTCTTCAAGCGGGTTGGCAACATGCAGGGGCCCGACTTCAATGACAGCCACTGTGTCTTTTTATTTTTTAACACTGAAAAAGCAACTTGTTGCATTTACGGCATGACCATTTAACGTAAGTTTTAACGTATTATTATAATTGCGGCAGCTAACATAATTATTTTGCTTCTTTTAATAATTATAATGCTACATTACTTTAGCATTACTTTAGCATTACGCTGTAACGTAATGCTTGCGTTCGGCCGGTCCGACAGGGATAACACAAACCACGCTGAGCAGACAGCCTTGTCCTTCGTGAAGCAGGGAGGACGCATCCCAGCTGACACGTTCTGTAAATGTTACATAACATAAAGAGAACATTCATACATAACATTGTTACAATCATGTGCCATAACAATTACAGAACATAAAGGTCACACTCTTCTGTAACGCAGTCACTGTAAGGATACGTAACAGTTCTGGAATTCTGTAATGTAACCAATATAGAACTGAGTGATAGAAATGTTATCTCACTAGAATGGCACACGTGTTCCAAGAAAGGAACATAAAGGTCACACTGTTTTGTAACGCTGTTACTCTAAGGATATGTAACAGTTCTGGAATTCTGTAATGTAACTAATATAGAACAGAGTGATAGCGAATTCTTGGACGTCGCTCGTCCCACCTCTGCTCACCAAACACATAGGGTGATACTACTCCTTACTATTCCTTCGTCGATGGAACTTAAGTTAGGCAACCCTTAACGAAGAGGATTTTTGAAAGGAGTGTGGTCTTTCACCGGATATTAAGAAGTCTATTAAATATTGTGGTTTTGTCATGGCTTGTTGATTGGATCAAAAGGCCAAAAACAAAGAAGAAGAAGAAGTCTATTTGGATGTGTTGGCTGGCTGACGACCAGTAGAGAGAGGTGAAACAGGCTGAAAGTACAAGTCAGCCCTATGCATCGCCCGTATATGTGTATGGGGTAGTTGTTCTCTTAGCATCCGGAAGGGTATCGTAGTTCAATTAAATCCAACAGATGACGCCCCGAGCACGTTAGTCCGTTTTTGCATTGTTATGTATAGCAAAAATACTAAAATTCGTTTAAAACTTGATACTTTTTAAGAATATAAAAGAAAAACATAGTTTTGAGTAACAATAAGAGCAGCTGAAATTGATAATAAAAAAATTCATGAAAACATGTAATTTAATAGTAGTAAAACTGAATATAAAGATGAGTTAGTCTTAAAACAGCTTGAATTGTATTCATATTTTTCTATTGTTTATTTTGCTAATGTAATTAATTAATTTTCTAAACAATTGTAGTTGTCCCTCTAAACAATATATATTGATATATAATAAATTATATATTAGGGTGGTCCAAAAAAATCATTTTTTGATTTTTTCAAGTCTCACCCTTGAATTTTAAAAAGAATCGTAAAAACTTTAAAACGATGATGCAAAACTACCATGTGAGCAGTGTGAAGCCTGAAAATTTTTGGTTAGGATTTTATTTACCCGCAACTTTGCCAAAACACACCCCTGAAGACAATAGTAAGTAATTTTTATGTGGCTTTTCTGAATTTTATGAAAGTAAAATGAAAATTTAAGTGTCCAATTATATAAAAAATTTTATTATACAAATATGAAAAATAGTGCCCTTAAAATAAACATTTTCCCCCTTTTCATCCTTAACCCTCTGTCTGGTCATTTGACTGTTTTGTCAAAAATTGTCAAATGAGGCATGTAGAAAGGGAACAACCAATAGTAGTACTCATTTACGTAACGTGAGGTATGTAAGTGCAACAGAGCTGTATCGTATAGCTATTTCGAGGGGCACAAGTGCCCCTCGATAGAAAATTTTTCAATAATAAGTAAATTATTATTTAAAAAATACTGAAAATGAAGTATCAGTACTAAAGTTGAAGAATATTCAAGAAAATCGCTCAAAATTTGATAAAAAGTGACAGGTTTATGATACGAAAACCATCATGTGGAACATAACCTCAAGAAGGAAACGTCAAATTGAACAAAATACTTTTGAGTGGAAGAATTATTCAAAATTCATTTAAATTACATTTAATTTAAGGTGACATTGTATATTAAAACGATTGTTCGCAAGATTTCATGCAATTTTCGCGCCTAAAAGTTCATTTTATATTCTAAAACAGTAGGAAGGAGAAGTTATGTTTTCGTGACAGGTAAGGAAGTAAATCATACAAAAAATTTAGAATTTTATAATTGAATGACCTTTTAGGCGCAAACATTGCATGAAATCTTGCAAAAAATCGTTTTAATACACAACGCTACCTTAAATTAAATTAATTTTGAACAATTCTTTCACTTAAAGGTATTTTGTTGTTCACATTGACGTTTCTTTCTTAAGGTTATGTTCCACATGATGATTTCGTATTATAAATGTCATTTTTTATCAAATTTAAAGCAATTTTGATTAATATTCTTAAACTTTGATACTGATACTTTATTTTCAAAACTTTTTATCATTAATTTATTTATTATTAAGAAAATATGTTATTCAGGGGGCCCATGCACTTTTTTAATGGATACGACCCCGAAACTCTTGCAATAACACTCACGTACTTTGTATCGGTGAGGTGGACACGTGGTGTAGATTATAAAGTGGGGATACGCTAGTCCAGGCAGAGGGTTAACATGTAAAATGTATCCTACTTTTTACGTCTTCGATTTTGGCCAGGAAATTATGAGTCAATTTGTTTAACCTTTTATATGGGGCAAAATTCGTCAAGTGTGCCCGCCTAAAAACTTGTTGTCTCCAATTTTTTTGAAAGTCCGCGAAATTATTGTCCTAGTGAACCTCTTTCAATTCTCCTAAGAGAACGTCTCTAGTACGACGGGTTGTCAGCATACAGGTGCTCGAATTTTCAACATTTTACCGCGCACGCTCATACTCAATTAACCATAACTTCTATAAGAGTTATCCGAATCTACTTTTTATGGAGATTTTGAAAACATTTTTTCATCAGCTTTACGCTAACTGCAATGATTTAAGATTTCAAAAATTATTTAAGCTTCATTTCTCAATTTTAAACATGTTTTTGTGTTTTTCTCCAAGTGCGATCGTTAATTTTATGTCCAAAATTGTGCTTAAAAGAAAGCTTGACTTTTTCCCTTTAAAATGAGCCATTGTCGAAAGTGGGGCGAAAGAGATTGGTGGAGATATATAAAACTTCTTGCGCGCAGCTTCTGCGTCACGAGCTCCCATGCTTCAAAAAAGTTTGAAAAACCCGCCAAACAAATTACTACACAAACTTGAACAATAGATGTACATCTTAGATACCTTTCTCGCAACAAAAGTAATTGTCAGGTAATATAATTTCCAGCTACTTTTTGGTCATAAATTGCTTTTATGCGATTTAGGTTCGGCTTATTTCGACGTCATAATACTGCAGGTTTGTACTTTTCCGTATTTACTGTTATTATTTATTCTTATTTACTTTCCTCATTATTTAAAATATAAATAATATTACTTGAATACTTGACATAATAGTAACAATTGTTGTTATTGAAGCCGATAGCGTTTTTCACATTTTTGGGGAAAAAATTTGTCTTCAGAAAATTTTTCCTCAGAATATTTACTATCGAAATTTTCAATGTTATTGTTGTTATTGAAGCCGATAGCGCGTTTGACATTTTTTGGGAAAAATTTTTTCTGCAGAAAATTTTTCCTCAGAAAATTTACTATCGAAATTTTCAATGTTATTGTTGTCATTGAAGTCGATAATGCATTTGACATTGTTGGGAGAAATTTTTTTTTCAGCAAGTTTTTCCTCTGAAAATTTACTATAGAAATTTTTAATGTCATTGTTGTTATTCAAGCCGATAGCGCTTTTGACATTTTTGGGGAAAAATTTTTTTCAGAAAATTTTTCATGAGAAAAGTTACTATCGAAATTTTCAATGTTATTGTTGTTATTGAAGCCCATCGCGTATTTGACATTTTTTGGGAAAAATTTTTTCTTCAGAAAATTTTTCCTCAGAAAATTTTTCTTTCGAAATATTCAATGTAATTGTTGTTATTGAAGCCCATAGCGGTTTGGCATTTTTTGGGAAAAATTTTTTCTTCAGAACATTTTTCCTCAGAAAATTTACTATCGAAATTTTCAATGTTATTGATGTTATTGAAGCCGCTAGTGCTTTTGAGATTTTTGGGGAAAATTTTTTCTTCAGAAAAATTTTCCTCAGAAAATTTACTGTCGAAATTTCCAATGTTATGGTTGTTATTGAAGCCAGTTAGAAGCCAGAAGAAGTTAAAAAGCGCTTTTGACATTTTTGGTGAAAAATTCTTTTTTCAGGAAATTTTACCACAGAAAATTTACTATCGAAATTTGCAATGTTATTGTTGTTATTGAAGCCGATAGCGTTTTCAACATTTTTGGGGAAAAAGTTTTCCTTCCGAAAATTTTTCCTCAGACAATTTACTATCTAAATTTTCAATGTTATTGTTGTTATTGGAGCCGATAACGCTTTTGACATTTTTGGGACAAAATTTTTTCAGAAAATTTTCCATCAGAAAATTTACTATCGAAATTTTCAATCTTATTGTTGTTATTGAAGCCGATTGCGTTTTTGACATTTTTGGGGAAAAAATTTTCCTTCACAAAATTTGTCCACAGAAAATTTACTATCGAAATTTTCAATGTTATTGTTGTTATTGAAGTCGATGGTACATTTGACATTGTTGGAAGAAAAATTTATTTTCAGAAAATTTTTCATCAGAAAATTTACTATCAATATTTTCAATGTTATTGTTGTTATTGAAGCCTATAGCGCTTTTGACATTTTTTGGGAACAATTTTTCTTCAGATCATTTTTCCTCAGGAAATTTACTATTGAAATTTTCAATGTTATTGTTGTTATTGAAGTCGATAGTGATTTTGAAATTTTTGGGAAAAAATTTTTTTTCAAGTAAATTTTTCTTCAGAAATTTTACTGTCGAAATTTTGAATGTTATTCTTGTTATTGAAGCCGATAGTGCTTTTGACATTTTTTGCGAAAAAATTTTTTTCTGAAAATTTTTCCTCAGAAAATTTAGTATCGAAATTTCTAATGTTATTGTTGTTATTGAAGCCGATAGTGATTTTGGCATGTTTGGGAAAAAATTTTTGCTTCAGAGAATTTTTCCTCAGAAAATTTACAATCTAAATTTTTAATGTTATTGTTGTTATTGAAGCCGATAGTGATTTTCAAATTTTTGGGAAAAAATTTTTTTTCAAGTAAATTTTTCCTCAGAAATTTTACTGTCGAAATTTTGAATGTTATTCTTGTTATTGAAGCCGATAGTGCTTTTGACATTTGTGGAAGAAAAAATTTGTTTTTGAAAATTTTTCCTCAGAAAATTTACTACCGAAATTTTTAATGTTATTGTTGTTATTGAAGCCGGTAGTGCTTTTGACATTTTTTGGAAAAAATGTGTTATGCAGAAAGTTTTTCCTCAACAAATTTACTACTGAAATTTTCAATGTTATTGTTGTTATTGAAGCCGATAGTGCTTTCGACATTTTCGGGAGAGAATATTATCTTCAGAAAATTTTTCCTCAGAAAATTTACTGTCGAAATTATGAATGTTATTGTTGTTGTTGAAGCCGATAGTGATTTTTAAATTTTTAGGAAAAAATTTTTTCTGAATAAAATTTTTCCTCAGAAAATTTACTGTCGAAATTTTGAATGTTATTGTTGTTGTTGAAGCCGATAGTGCTTTTGATATTTTTGGGGAAAAATTTTTTCTTCAGAAAATTTTTGCTCAGTATATTTACTATCGAAATTTTCAATTTTATTGTTGATATTGAAGCCGATAGCGCTTTTGACAATTTTGGGGAAAAACTTTTTCTTCAGAAAATTTTTCCGCGGAAAATGTACTATCGAAATTTTCAATGTTATTGTTGTTATTGAAGTCGATGGTACATTTGACATTGTTGGAAGAAAAATTTATTTTCAGAAAATTTTTCATCAGAAAATTTACTATCAATATTTTCAATGTTATTGTTGTTATTGAAGCCTATAGCGCTTTTGACATTTTTTGGGAACAATTTTTCTTCAGATCATTTTTCCTCAGGAAATTTACTATTGAAATTTTCAATGTTATTGTTGTTATTGAAGTCGATAGTGATTTTGAAATTTTTGGGAAAAAATTTTTTTTCAAGTAAATTTTTCTTCAGAAATTTTACTGTCGAAATTTTGAATGTTATTCTTGTTATTGAAGCCGATAGTGCTTTTGACATTTTTTGCGAAAAAATTTTTTTCTGAAAATTTTTCCTCAGAAAATTTAGTATCGAAATTTCTAATGTTATTGTTGTTATTGAAGCCGATAGTGATTTTGGCATGTTTGGGAAAAAATTTTTGCTTCAGAGAATTTTTCCTCAGAAAATTTACGTCACACACGACCTCCTTCCAGCCTATCGTGGGGGCGGGAAGGCACAACTGTGACAGGTCGCAGAAACAACTTAGGTCACGCGTGACCTCCTTTCCAGCATGTCGTAGGGGCTGAGAAGGCATTTCTGTGATAGGGCACACAAAATAACATAAGCCACATATGAACACCTTTCCCAGCTATTGTGGGGGCGGGAAGGCACCCCTGTGGCAGGTAACATGAATAACCTTGGACACACACGACCCCCTTTTCCAGGTGTTTTGTGCCCCGGAATGCACACATGTGACAGTTCGCGGAAATAACTGGAGTCACACGCGACCTCCTTTCCAGCCTATCGTGGGGGCGGGAAGGCACACCTGTGATAGAGCACACAAAATAACTTAGGTCACACACGACCCCCTTTCCAGCCTATCGTGGATGCGGGAAGGCACACCTGTGACAGGTTATAGAAATAATTCAGGTCACAAACGTCCCCTTTTCCCAGGTTTTTTGGGGGCGCGAAGGCACCCCTGTGACAGGTCACACAAATAACTTAAGTCACACACGACCTCCTTTCCAGCCTATTGTGGGGGCGGGAATGCACCCCTGTGATAAGCCACAGAAATAACTTTGGCCACACACGAACCCCTTTCCCAGGTGTTGTGGTGGCGGGAAGGCACCCCTGTGGGATGTGACAGAAATAACTTGAGTCTCACGCGACCTCCTTTCCAGGGGGGGCTGGAAGACACCCCTGTGACAGGTCACAGAAATGACTTAAGTCACACACGACCTCCTTTCCAGCCGATCGTGGGGGCGGGAAGGCATTCCTGTGACAGATCACAGAAATAACTTAAGTCACACAAGACCTCCTTTCAAGCCTATCATGGGGGTTGGGAAGGCAATCCTGTGATAGTCCACACAAAGTAACTTAGGCCACACATGCCCCCTTTCCCAGCTGTTGTGGGGACAGGAAGGCACCCCTGTGTCAGGTCACATGAATAACCTAGGACACACACGAACCCGTTTCCCAGGTGTTGTGGGGGCGAGAAGGACCCCATGTGACAGGTCACAGAAATAACTTAAGTCACATACGACCTCCTTTCCAGCCTAACTTGGGGGCGGGAAGGCACCCCTGTGGCATGTCACAGAAATAACCTTAGTCACACGCGACCTCCTTTCCAGCCTATCGCGGGGGCGGGTAAGCACCCTTGTGTCTGGTCACATAAATAACCTAGGTCACATACGACCCCCTTTCCCAGGTGTTGTGGAGGCGGAAATGCACCCATGTGACAGGTCACAGAAATAACTCAAGTCACACACGACCTCCTTCCAGCCTATCGTGGGGGCGGGAAGGCACAACTGTGACAGGTCGCAGAAACAACTTAGGTGACACGTGACCTCCTTTCCAGCATTTCGTAGGGGCTGAAAGGCACCCCTGTCACAAGTCACAGAAATAACAGAAGGCACTCCTGTTACAGGTGACAGAAATAACTTAGGTCACAATCGACCTCCTTTCCAGCCTATCGTGATGGTTGGGAAGGCATTTCTGTGATATATCACAGAAATAACTTAGGTCACAATCGACCTCCTTTCCAGCCTATCGTGGGGGTTGGGATGGCATTTCTGTGATAGGGCACACAAAATAACATAAGCCACATATGTCCACCTTTCCCAGCTATTGTGGGGGCGGGAAGGCACACCTGTGGCAGGTAACATGAATAACCTTGGACACACACGACCCCCTTTTCCAGGTGTTGTCTGCCCGGGAAGGCACCCATGTGACAGGTAGCAGAAATAACTTGAGTCACACGCGACCTCCTTTCCAGCCTATCGTGGGGGCGGGTAGGCATCCTTGTGTCAGGTCATATAAATTACCTAGGTCACATACGACCCCCTTTCCCAGGTGTTGTGGAGGCGGGAAGGCACCCATGTGACAGGTCACAGAAATAACTCAAGTCACACACGACCTCCTTTCCAGCCTATCGTGAGGGCGGGAAGGCACTCCTGTGACAGGTCACAGAAATAACTTAGGTCACACACGACCCCCTTTCCAGCCTATCGTGGCTGCGGGAAGGCACACCTGTGACAGGTTATAGAAATAATTCAGGTCACAAACGACCCCCTTTCCCAGGTGTTTTGGGGGCGCGAAGGCACCCATGTGACAGGTCACACAAATAACTCAAGTCCCACACGACCTCCTTCCCAGCCTATCGGGGGGCGGTAAGGCAGACCTGTGACAAGTCACATAAATAACTTAGGTCACAATCGACCTCCTTTCCAGCCTATCGTGGGGGTTGGAAAGGCATTTCTGTGATAGGGCACACAATATAACTTAGGCCACATATGACCCCCTTTCCCAGCTGTTGCATTGGTGGAAAGGCACCCCTGTGGCAGGTCACAGAAATAACCTTAGTCACAAGCGACCTCCTTTCAGCCTATCGTGGGGGCGGGAAGGCACAACTGTGACAGGTCACAGAAATAACTTAGGTCACACGTGACCTCCTTTCCAGCATTTCGTGATGGTTGGGAAGGCATTTCCGTGATAGGTCACAGAAATAACTTAGGTCACAATCGACCTCCTTTCCAGCCTATCGTGGGGTCGGGAAGGCATCCCTGTGATAGGGCACACAAAATAACTTAGGCCACACATAACCCCCTTTCCTAGGTGTTGTGGGGGCGGAAAGGCACACCTGTGTCAGGTCACATGAATAACCTAGGTCACACACGACCCCCATTCCCAGGTGTTGTGGGGGCGGAAAGGCACCCATGTGACAGGTCACAGAAATAACTTAAGTCACACGCGACCTCCTTTCCAACCTATCGTGGGGGCGGGAAGGCACCCCTGTGACAGGTCACAGAAATAACTTGAGTCACACACGACCTCCTTTCCAGCCTATCGAAATTATAGTATTCCAGTTAAATATTTATAATTTTAGTTGAAAATTCCTCTTTTAGGTTGGAAATAAAATTAATTGGTTGAAAGTTGAACTATTTTTTTTTAAATTAATTTTCGTTTTGTTTGAAGATTCATAATTTTTTTTGTTTAGTATTCATCACTTTGGTTGAAAATTGAACTATTTTGTTGAAAATCCGTTTTTTGTTGTTGTTGAAAATTAGTTTTTTCAGCTGAAAGTTTAACTATTACATTTTTGGTAAAAATTTGATATTTTTTAGTGGAAGATTTAAGTATTTTTTTTTCAAAATTCAACTTTTTGTATAGAAAATTCGTTCTTTGTCTTGAAAATTAATTTTTTTCAATCAAAATTTAACTGATCTATTTTTGGTTAAAAGTTGATCTTTTTAGTTTAAAAATTCAAGTCAATTGAGAATTTATGTCATTTGTTGAAAGCTCTTTTTTCAGAATATATATCTTTTTGGTAGAAAATTCAAGTATTTTGTTATAAATTTATGTATTTTTTTTTAAATTTGTCTTTTTTGGTAAAAAAAATCTTCTGGGTTGAAAATTTAATTATTTGATTGAAAATTCAACTGTTTTGTATAGAAAATTCGCCTTTTTGTCTCGAAAATTTAATAGTATGGTAGATAATACAACTATTTTGTAGATAATTCATTTTTTCTTATATTGAAAATAAATTTTCTTCAATGGAAATTTAACTATTCTAGTTTTGGTTAAAAATTTATTTCTTTAGTTTAGATATTCAGCCATTTGATTAAAAATTTCTGTATTTTGTTCAAGAATTGTATTTTTTTGGTAGAAAATAATTCTTTTTATTTGAAATCTACTCTTCTTGTTTAAAAATTTATCTTTTTGGTATAAAATTTAACTATTCTAGTTGAAGATTCATCATTTTTTCGTTTAATATTCATCACTTTGGTTGAAAATTGAACTACTTTGTTGAAAATCCGTGTTTTTTTTTGTTGAAAATTAGTTTTTTCAGCTGAAAGTTCAACTATTACATTGTTTGTCAAAAAGTGATATTTTTTAGTGGAAAATTCAAGTATATTTTTCAAAATTCAACTGTTTTGAATAGAAAATTCGTGTTTTGTCTTGAAAATTAATTTTTTTCAATGGAAATTTAACTGCTCTATTTTTGGTTAAAAGTTGATCTTTTTAGTTTAAAAATTTAAGTCGGTTGGAAATTTATGTAATTTGTTAAAAGCTTTTTTTTGTAGAATATATATCTTTTTGGCAGAAAATTCAAGTATTTGGTTATAATTTTTTTGTATTTTTTTTAAAAATGTGTCTTTTTGGTAAAAATAATCTTCCGGATTCAAAATGCAACTATTTGATTAAAAATTTACGTATCTTGTGGAAAGTTCGTCGTTTTTAGTAGAAAATAATTCTTCTTGGTTGAAAATTGATTTTTTTAAGTGGAAATTTAATTATTTGATTGAAAATTCAATTGTTTTGTATAGAAAATTCGCGTTTTTGTCTTGAAAAGTCAATAGTATGGTAGATAATTCAACTATTTTGTAGATGATTTATTTTTTTTATATTGAAAGTTAATTTTATAACTGTTCTATTTTTGGTCAAAAGTTGATCTTTTTAGGTTAAAAAACAACTCTGTTGAAAATTGATCTAATTTATTGAAAATTCTTTTTTTTTTTATAGAAAATAATTCTTTTTGGTTGAAAACTCAAGTATTTGGTTAGAAATTTATATATTTGCTAAAAAATTTGTCTTTTTTGGTAAAAAAAAGTTAGAAAGTAGAAAATTTAAACTCCGCGTTGAAAATGTAATTATTTGTTTGAAAATTCGACAATTAGGTAGAAAATTCAACTCTGTGATAGAAAACTGAACTGCTATGTAGAATATTCGTTTTTTTTTTTTAATTTAAAATTAATTATCTTGAATGGAAATTTAACTATTCCATTTTTGGTTAAAAATTTTTTTTTTCTGTTTAGAAATTCAGCCATTTCATAAAAAATTTCTGTATTTTGTTGAAAAATTGTATTTTTTGGTAGAAAATAATTCTTTTTATTTGAAATGTAATCTTCGTGTTTGAAAAATTATCTTTTTGGTTTAAAATTTAACTATTCTAGTTGAAGATTCATAATTTTTTTGTTTAATATTCATCACTTTGGTTGAAAATTGAACTATTTTGTTGAAAATTCGTTTTTTGTTGTTGTTGAAAATTAGTTTTTTCAGCTAAAAGTTTAACTATTCCATTTTTGGTAAAAAATTGATATTTTTTAGTCGGAAATTTAAGTATTTTTTTCGAAATTCAACTGTTTTGAATAGAAAATTCGTGTTTTGTCTTGAAAATTAATTTTTTTCAATGGAAATTTAAGTGCTCTATTTTTGGTTAAAAGTTGATC